>JASGXE010015060.1:0-38026 GCA_030068105.1 Sinentomon sp. SZTP_YWyxl
TTATTTATTATTTATTTTAAATTTAATTTGCTTGGACATAGTCCAGTGCAATAACAAACAAGTTGCCACATCAGAACTTGCACAAATTGGTAAAATACTCATACCAGACTTACATGCACTGTTGCGGGCACTAGCGAATAAATTCTTATGAAGTTATTAGGTATACAGTAAATGTCTTAGTCAATTTTATTTTGAACCATTTATTTTGAACCATATTGGTTCCAATTTCCGGATGCATACCGGCTGCCGAAAGGAAATCATTCACGTCCAAGGAAGCAGAAGCATGTTCCGTGTGCATTCTGCTACGTTATTGTCGATTATGAACAGCTCAAATTGGTCAAGGGTCCATTTTTGTATGTGGCCAAGGATGAAAACGATGATGTCGTTTCAGTTTTCTTCACATGTTTACTCGCCGAACAAGATGAACTCCGAAAAGAGTCGGACAAAGTCGTACCCTATGACCTGAACGAGGAACAATACGGTACCATCGATTGAAGGCAGCAGCTGCTCATTGTCACATTGGCAAGAAAACCTTTTCGCAGGAAGAAAAACAAGAAACGGTCCTGGGCACAACCACCAAGACGGACGCATTCTTCGAAGATTTGTGCACGAGGTCTGTAATTTCTCCTACAGAATCAGAAAGAACATCTTCGCAATAGCTCACGGAGTGGAGGGCTGCGACTTCAATCTCCTGATAAGCGGTGTGGGACGATTCTTGCACAAGGAGCGTAGCATGCACTTATTGCACGGACGCGAGCATATATTAAGCGCATTCGGCTTAAGTCGCAAAAAGATAATTACCATGAGATTGGACAGCTAGGCCTACATGAGACTTGATAAGTCACGAATTTTTGGACAGATCTTTGATGTCGTTAGCTGAACAATTGAAAAGCGAAGCGGGCTCGAGCAGTTTTCCCTGTCTGAGAAGTGCCTTTTGCGAAAATAGCAGCCTACCAGCTACGCATGACGACCACATCACCTGAGTTCCTTACGCAGAAAGCCTCTTTTCCATACAACTATCAAACCTATTTCGACCTCATCTTGGATCGCCAGCACGGACTTCCTGGCCCAGCCAAAGATGCCTTCTATAACCTTTTAACGCCTGAGTGGATCTCCGACTCCGATTATGAGTGTACCAAACTAGAACATCCCACGGATGTTCACAACACCCAATGGTGGTATTTGTGACTCTGCATGGAAATTTCTGTTTGAAATTAAAACAAAAATAACTCCACTCGCTTACGCAGCCACGGAGATCTCACCTGGTGATTAGACCAGCAGCTCAGATTCAATTTTTTGCCGTGCTGTGGAAAGTTCGTTATCGGGTCATAACTGCTTTCGTCCTCAACTGAGCTGGAATCACTGGTGGGTTGCATCTCTCGCTTTTTGAAGCTTTTTTGCCATTTCCATCAGTGCAGTTCCGATTCTGTGTTTTTGGTTCTCCATTAACTGGAGTTCCGGGAATACATCAAAAGCGGACCACCATCAAAGATTGTTCATAACCATGGGTTCAACACACATCCATTATCAGCTCCCGTTGGCACTGTTGTCTCAGCTCCAATTGTCATCATCAGAAGTTAAGTTGTTCTATTCATTAAATTATTTCTCACCACACTTTGAGAAATATACCCAATCAAACATCAATCAGGAGTTTCTCACTCACTTTCTACCAGTCAGAACAATTTCCAGACCTAGAAGGATCTAGGAAGGTTCTAGACACTAAGGTGGATCTAGAAAAACACATACACAATGTTCAGGCTGTAACAACATGCATCAGGCAGTTGATACTCTACTGATCTGCGATATTTCCCAAAATTTCAGACAGATGTCTCTCCACTTACGGCATAGATCCAGTGCATTTCTACACAAGTTCAGGTATCGGTTGGGTGGCTTGCCAACTCGAAACAGGTGTCACCGAGTTGACAACCGACATGAGCGTGCATTCTTGCATCGAAACCGGTATTCGAGGCGGCGTCAGCATGGTCACAAAGAGATGTTGTTCAGTGAACAATCGATATTTAAGAAGGCTCGAATTTCACCGAGAGATATATTATGACAGAAGATAAGAGCCCTTTCCCTTTAGCCTCTTACTTTACTCTTTATGGATTTCGATGGATGAGTTAGAAGGAAGTTGATGAATTCAAGCCTCTAAAGCCGGATGTGCTCTTGCTCACCTCCTGCTCACGATTTGGGAGCACCGGCTGCCCTCATCTGACTCTGTTGGAGAGTCTCCATCGCAGCAAATTCCGGTCTATCACAAAGGCGATATGTATTGTAGATCTGTGGATTGGTTAATATGAAGGGACGCAGTCAGCCATCAACATAAAAACCGTCCCTTGGCATTTTCCTCTTTAATCATCTGCACAATGCAGTGAGTAAATGCGACTTTCTCGTACCTGCCCTCTCTCCACACAGGAAAAAAACAGCCCAAGAGATCGACAGTAAAAAAAATCAAATCAAAAATAAGAGAGTTCAGGATCGCAGATGAGGTCGAAACAAATGCGACAGCAAGAAAGGGTGAATTCTATAGTCGCGGCGATAGCCGCCAAGATCAAAGCGCGGCATCAGCCGCTAAAATAAGATCGGCGGCGTCAGCCGCTACTAATCGTAAATTTCGGAGGCATTAGACAGGCATCAATCATGCGGCCCATCCATTTGTTGTTGCGCAACGCTTTCGTTCGATGGCAAGCAGAGACACCGGATCCATTCTGCGGCACATTCATTTGTTCGTGACGTCACAGGTCGGCAGCCAATCGCGTGACGTCATTTGTCATCACAAGCTCCGCCTACCTTCTGGAAGGTTCTGGAAGTCGCTGACGCAACATTTCTTGCTGTTGCGCCAGAGCTGGTTTACTTGGCAATCTCTTTTCTTGCACGGTGCAGTTTGTGACTGTCTCAGAGACCCTCGTGAAGACCAGTGTGTGGCTCACCGAGCACATAAATAGTTTGTGTTGACGTAATAGAAATTCGTTTCAGTTGTGCTGACGACAGGAAGCGCACACGACTCTCTTAGTTTTCTCGTCGGACGAGCAAAGTTTCAAAAACAACATTCAGGTCAGTTTTCTTCATCTTTTTTTTTCTTTCAAAACAAGAGGTTTGTCCTGGAACTTATCGGGATTCCAACCCATCAAAATATTTTGAAAATATTTTTGGCAACAGTTTTTGTTTTTCCAATTTTTGTTACGCCTGGCCAAGGAGAAGATTGAAGAGTCGTTCTCAGCCTTCATCATGCAAGGATCCGCATGGCAGTTTTCAAGAGTGAACGAAGTTCGACTTGCCTGCATGAAGTACTCACCGTTGATGTTAACTAAGGGAGCAGCAGCAAAAGTACTTTTTTCAGGGTCTTCTTATCTACCGCTGCCCCTGCGATTACGTCAGAACAGATTCATTGTTAACCCAAAGAACTTAAAGGACAATAAGTGCTTTCTTTGGGCTATCCTAATCGGTCTTGTTAAACAACCGTGGAACAGAGAACGAATCAGCAAATACCGGCAACTTGTGAATATGGATAGTATCTCATATCCTGTTCAGATAAATGATATTCCTCGAATTGAACGACAAAACAGACACATCAACATCAATCTCTTTGGATATGAACGACAGACCTTCTTTCCATTGCACGTGTCCGGGTGTAGATATTGTACTCGGAGAGGATATTGTGTACAACAGTAAAACGGATGTTATGGCGTAAGTACTTGTATGAAGATTTAATTCTCGCATCAACAAAACCAGTGGGATTGCAGTGTTACAAAATGAAAGTCTTTATTTTTAAGCAGGATGAGGATGGAAGGAATCAATATCAGCTCGTCAGTCAGGAATGAAATATACTCTCATGGTTACACATTTATATGCAGAATTCTTGAATACGCATTGGTGGCAATTCGTTGGTGCTGCAATCAAGTTTGCAATGCAAAAGAAAAAACGAGAAAAGCAACCCACCCCAATTCCTAACATCTTGGACATCGAGAAGATCGGAGAAAACTGCATTTCCATCATCAGAAGAAAACTGGATCCTGATTATGTATGCTCCAATTAACTATGACGATACAAGAGGACATTGAACTCTGCCATGTCCTGATAAATAATCATCACCAATCGTCGCCGGGCTGGTGAAATTGGAGGGACGGAACGAAACGCTATTAATATTGTCATAGCCGAGCCCCAGCAACTGGTACCGCAAGGTTCTCTGTGCAAGGCAAAATGGTTTGCTCTGAAAAGATACAAGTTAGCTTATGTTTGGGGCAAGAAACGTTCTCTTGCTCCCGTCCTATTTGATCAGCTAGCATGGGTTACAATTCACTTAACCGCAAAGATCGGCAAGGAGTTGGCGTCCAGCAGAAGCCACAAAATGTTTGCTCGGCCAGGCACCAAAGAAAACCACTCCCTGGCTTCCACCTGTCTGGTCCAAATTTTACCACAACTGAAGGTCTTCTGCAACCGGCAGTGATTAATTCAGCATCCCTCAGGCGACACTTGGCCACCACGATGAGCCGAGGACAACCTGACCCAGCTCACGAGTATAACATTACTCAACAACAGTTGCCACAACCAAATCACCCACAAACAAAATAATGTGCAGACCAGTCATTTCCATGAAATAACATTGATGACACTCATTCTGGAGCGTCAAAATGATCTCAGTGCATCAACCGGTCAAAGATCTATCCGCACGGAATAAAAATCTCCCGACGAATCGCACAAGCCTCGTGACAAGAAAAAGTTTAGCAAAAGCTCTGCATCCAAGCGACGCAGAAAGAAATTCATCCCAAAATCAGTCAAATCCCTCCCGGCAACTGCACCCATGAGCACCAAACAACCTCAAAATGTCGCTGATGTTCCACGTGCAAAATCCACACCAGATTGGAGGGATGTGGGTTTCACACACTTCAAGAGATCCTTCCTTTCAACAGGAGAGTTTTCCAAATGTTCAAGACTGCTGGGCAAGAAGAAGATTAGAGGACTCGCAACGAGGAACGAGGAGCCAGCCAGACTAGCAATATCCGTCCCGTCCACGCCCCTTTTTTTTTTTTTTTTGCAAAATGGCAAACGAGCCCTTTCCCAGCTATTGATGACTAAGTTGCAAACTTTGTGCAACCCAGATCCATCAAAGCAGCAAGGAACAATGAAGAAACTCGGTTTATGAGGAGACCTATGAAGAGGCCTATTACAGCATCCGGGGTAACCGGTATTGCAGAAACTATTGAGCGATGCCACAAATCCAACAATGTCTTTTATGTAGTTGAAACCGGGATGAGGCGTTTGCACCAGAAATGCTACGATTGTTAACGAGTTTTACGCCCATTGGTGCTGATTTTATTCGCTATTTCGAAAGAGAAACCAGCACAACTTTCGATGCCACTGTCAGCTGAATATTTCGAATATTCAACATATTCGACATATTCCTCATCATTTAAAGTATGAGTACCCTTCCTAACGCCGTTCCTAACGTCACTGCGGCGAACGAGAAAAATCGCAAGAAGTCCAATTAGATGCAAAAAGTGCTTTCAATGCTTGCCATGAAGAATCCATCGATCACAGACAAGATATCTCTGCTGGGACCCAAAGTTTGCGGGATCGAACAACAGATCAACCGCCTGAAAAGATGAAAATCTGTTCTGAATGTAGATAATACTACTATGCAGAAGCGACATTTCTCCCAGCACAAAATGCCGGCTGGAGAAGGCCGGTGATAGCAAACATGTCACACAGCCTCGAAATGCGCCTCTCACACACAAAATCTTGGACTCGACGATGAATTTCGTGCATGGCTCGAGTCCAAGATGAAGCTGAAGGATGCAGTTCGCGAGGTGGTTAACCACGAGGAACTAATCACCGCATCGAGTTCGAAGGAAGGCCTGCATGGCCAAAGGAAACATATCGGTACTTGGAGGACAATCACCAACACCGTACTTATATCGTCCTATCACAGGGAAAATCTACGTATGCCACACCTGCAAGAAGTTCTTTTCTATCAAGGACTTTGCTGCCCAGAAAAACACACATCCAGGTTAGCGCATATGCACAACAGGCCTTAAAAACTGAGGCCAGACAGTTAGGCAAGCTGGTTTTGGAGGCCAGAGCCAGATCAATCTCCAGAAACCAGAGCTGAACGCTGAGGAACTTAATCAAGGTTGGCCATTTCTTACTGGTGTGCAATGCCACAAAAAGCCTTTGTAGGCTTTATGGCCCAATGATGGGAGTCGGCACCCAACGCATCCACCTTCATAAAGAACCTGACACTTCCGTGTTATTGAAGTCATGTGTGCTTAGGCTTCACAGCCATCAAAATCTCTCACAATAAAACTTACAAACTTCAAGGCAAACATCACCGGAAGTTGGCATGTGCACGTGGGAGCAGCTGCGAAAACTGTCCAGCTGAAAAAACACCGAAATGGACAATAGAAGAGGAGGTTTTTGAAACTCCCCATGTTGTCCTCTTCACCGACATCATCCTTCGTCACCACAGCTGTTTCGAGGATTTCAGAAAAACCCATCCGAATCGGCCCATTTCAAATTACGACGAGCCGTATTCCACCTCCTCATGGCATAAAACAAACAAGCGGAGACCGATGGATGTGGCTGCAATGGAGATAGATGATGTGAGACGAACCAAAAAGCGTGCCATGGGTACTTTTGCAGCCGACGCCACCAGCTACGAGCAAGTCGAAGTGCCAACATCATCCACCTACATTAGAGGTAAAAAAGATCAGAACGTTCCGATTCTCATTTTACACTCAACAATGCAGTGCTTGAAGGAATTAATAGGCCTAACAGGGTAGCCCAAAAGTCTTTGGCCATGGGGAAAATGTAAATTTGCTATTTTTATCATGTTTTGTGATCTGAAACTTTTTCTAGCTCTTACCACGGATGTAAAGACTTTAATCGGAAATTTTAGTACCAAATACAGTGGTGACATCTGTGGCGGGTGCTAGATAAAATCACAAGTAACCAAATGTGACAAAAATGGCAAATTTAATTTTTTTTCTATGGCCAAAAGTTTTGGGCATCCCAAAATGTGCACATGTTGTTCCAATTAAAGTGTAGAGAGACGTGGTTAGAGCAAGAAAACGTTTTAGATCACTAAATGTGGTAAAACAGCAAATTTTCATTTTACCTATGGCCAAAGACTTTTGGGCTACCCTGTATATTCCAGTAAGTAAGCAGAATGAACGGCCAGAGTATGTGTTTGGAAGCGTTCCTTTCGACCTCCTAACCCACACAAGTGGTATGGCCGCTTCAAGCGAGACTATTTCTTGACCCACAAATTGTATGCTAAAGCTCAGAAGTTTCTGAACACAACGAACAATAGGAAAGATTTCCTAACAGCACTGGGGACAACTGCCGGAATGGACAAAGATAATAGGGCCGTTTCTGCCCACATGGGGGATTTTGTCACCAATGGTGAAAGGTACAATCGACAAAAGAGTGACCTTCATCGAAGCAAGCATGATTGCCCCCACGTTGGAGCTTATTCGACAGAGGTGAAGGAATGCAACTCGTTGGTAAAAGCTTGAGCGATTCTGAAAAACTCGCATGGCAAATGTGATCTGCAAGAACACCTACTAAGGAATCCCGGGAGACACCGCAACTTCTGAGCGAAGAGTCTGAAGACAGTGATAGTCCCATAAGGCTAAGAAAACGTTCTAGGAAGGTGATTATAATGTGCAGCACCAAGCTCCATATCATTTTCAGAAAGATGACGAAATTTCATCAACCATGAAGTGCCTTGAAGTAGATGTCATATCAATTAAGTATTTGCAGACTCATCAAAGCGCATTTTGTTGATGAAAGTGCTGCAATCAACAGCATCTGTATTTTCAGGCGCCTCAGTGAAGGTATCGCAATCGTTTTTTACTTTACTTTTTTTTAATTTCAGACAATTTCGCCTGAAAAATCAGGATAACTGTGGTTCGTATCCTCTTGATTGCAGGCCACACATTCTGGAGTTCTAGAGATCATTAACTACATGGTTCCGAATCCATGTTTCATATGTGCAAGCATGCAAATCCATTAGGAAAAGTTCCCGTTTTAATTAGGCTTTTCCGATGCTGATCGACATAATTTATTTGCCTTTAGGATATGAAAAATTAATTTTTCACGTCTAACCTCCGCAAGTGGTACCTGCAAATTTAAACAAGGTGCCATCGTAAAAGATGAGCATCAAACTGAAAAATCGCTCAGCGCCACAAACATTAGGAGACTCTTCTTCACTCGACCGGTCAACCCAGTTGAAGATGTGCCACAACACAAATTCTCACAAGACATTTTGGAGCTCTTGTTTTCCTGTATGGCAGTCATGGCAGCTGGAAAACAATTTCCCAGTAACAGCACGAACATGCCTCGAGTAATTGCCTCTGATCAAACAGCAGAAGCTGATTCAGTACCTCCTGCAGCAATAAAGTCTGTAGACAATCCCACAGCCCAATCTGAGGTTAACAAACCCCCCACATGTGGTACCAGAAATTTCAACAAGGTCTCTGCCAATCGTACAAGCTCGATGTCGAAGATGAAAAATCACGAAGCACCACTTTATGTCAGGAAACCCTTCGCCACTCGACCAGCCAACGCATTCAAGTATGTGCTACGAATACAACACAAATGCTCACAAGATCACTTGGAGCTGTTGTTTTCTTGCAGAAGAAGTACCTAATGGTGGCTGGAAAACAACCAAAATATGGTGCAATTTACATGGGAAATCACTGAAACAATACAGGGTATCCGAAAAGTCACGCATCATAGGGAAGTAGTGTTTTAAGTGTTTTTACTTCTTTTAAACAGCACAAAAACTGACGAGATAGCGACGTTGAAGATCAGTGTCACATAATGTGCTCAATGTGGTTTCCGCGCATGTCGAAGCACAACTGGAAACGTTCAGCCAAGTGGCGTAGAATGTCCCTCACCATCTGCGGGGTTACTGCTCGGCACTCCGCTTCAATTGTCTCTCGCAAGTGGCCGACGTCCCTGATGTTGTTTTGGAACACACACCCCTTAAGGTAGCCCAAAAAACAGGAATCCATCGGGTTTAAGTTCGGGGATCGTGCAGCCCATTCAACCGTTCCTCTTCTGCCTATGATGCGGGACTTTTCGGACACCCTGTAGGTACGTCAATATGTCAAAGGGTGCAATCTGTGCTGAATTGGATTCAGGAATGTTGTCTGGATAAAATGATGTTGCATTCACATTACATTCACTGGCAAGATAATTGAAGAAAGATGTCCTTTATTTCAATATTTCAATTCATCGCATAGAAAAATATCTTTAAGATATCTTTAGAAAGATATCTTAAGAAAAAATATCTTTAAGACGTGCTTCAAAGCTTCACCCGTAGTTCTATAAGTCTTTGAACCTCCCAACTGAAGTAAATTCGTCCATATTTTTCAGACTGGCAATCTGATCTTTTTCGACGACCGCAAAGGTCGTGGAGTCGTGACAAACAAAGAGTTTAAAAAAGGAGAGGATGTTTGAGAGTACGTTGGGAAGCTGCTCATAGAAGCACAGGTATTCAAACGTGACCGATCTAATTTCGACTTCAAGTTCAGGTTCCGTGGGAACCAATCTTGCATCTCAGCAGTTGAAGAAAATGGGACCATTGGACGGCTGATAAATCACTGTGTGCCGGTTAAGTTGAAATCAAAGATACAAGAACATGAACAGCGAACTGGATGGAAATTCCAGCTTTGCATTAGAGGACGAGCAGCAGCTTAAACAATTATTAGTGAGGTCCATTGAAGGCAAGGTTCCTTCCGCCATCAAGGAGAATGTTTTCCACTGCCGACACATCAGGTTTCCGAGTTCAAAAGTTGGAAATCAAAACTAACGGTCAGCTGTGTGATAAATGACCGGTCGCAGTCGTGTTTTCAACACAATGGGTCATCTGCTGGACGAGCAACTCGGGGATTGCAATAAAATCGAGAATTCTAAATAATTATTAGCGAAGTCCTTGTGTTATTCTTGTCCTAACAGTTCTCCCACTCAATTAAAACCAACCGAACGTATGCACCAAACTGACGCCACTTATTTAATTATGGATCCAACAAGATCCGCTGCCAAACAGCTGATTACTTCCCCGAATAGGGAAGGCTTCACACATTCCACCAACCCCCTTTGCCATACTCCACCCTATTCATAACCCAAACAAACAGTCCAAAGTTATTGGATTCAGAAGTAAGAACTAAGTTGGGGCAACAACTTCGGCAGACAGAGGCTAGCTGACAACGGTCGAAATTTGCATGCCGGCAACAGGGCTTGGTAACAACTCGGACACCTGACAAATTGCCTTTTTATCATTTGCCGCATAACAGATTATGCAGGGCTGCCCAACCATAAAGAATCTCAGCCTCACGTTTCCCTGCACTTGACACCCACTTGACAGGATTGTCTTTCACGTGACGCACACTTGTCAGCATTTTCTCGCACTTGATAGCCACATGACACCAACTTAGAGTACCTATTTAGGTACCTACTCGCACGTAAAAGCTGCCTACCTACTAATCTCAAAAGTTCTTGCAATTGAACTTTTATGTTTTCCTCGTACTGTGAGTAGTATCAAGTGCATTTACCTATCTTGGTTTTTGAAGTGTTGATAAATGCACTCCACACAATTCCGTGTTTAGCAACAGGAGTGCCAGATTTGAGCTTGGAGGTGAAATCATTTGACATCGGCTGTTTGGTTGACCATGTCTGTCTCACGGCCAGTGTCACGTTCTAAAAACTGGTCAGAGCAGGACACTGATCTTCTGATGGAAGTGTGGGAGAAGCATGTGTCTCAGTTGCGAGATGCTCGCCGAAACAAAAATGTTTGTGTACATGGAAAGGGGACGTTATGGCAGGTTTAGGAGTTATTGGCCGCACGGCTGCTGATATAAAGACAAAATCCATAACCTTACCTACCCAGGACCACAGGTACAAACACTAAGTCCTTATCACGTTTCTTTCAGGGCATGGCACCGATCATTCAAATGAAACTGGACGGCATCAGGGGCAAGGCCATTCTCACGTTAGACTGTTCTCAATTAATGATAGCCACCGATATGATCTGGAGATTGGAGAGCGGCGCCAGGAAACATACTTCACTCGATGAGGTTGCTCATTATAACCTGCATCTTCTGTCGGGGGTGGTGGGAAATGTTCCCCTGCGGCCAGGCTACGCCAACATCCCGGCAGACGTCGTTCTCGGCGCTGACGTACTACTGGGGAATTCCTCCCAGTTGGGTCTGGCCTTGCTGGAACAACTGAGACTACAAGAGATGGATGTCTGAACCTGGCAATGGTCGTCGGAGTAACACCAACACAAACTCCCATGGGAAATCGCGGAGGCAAATCGAACGGAAGATTCGTGGGACACCGCAGCTCGGGAGGCCTGCGAGGCGTGGATGGGGAGCCCACGCATGAACTCATAATTTATGTGACACCAAAGAAATTATGATGAATGTCATGGTATCTCACTACCTATCTCAGGTCATAAGACAGCTGTTTTTCAGAAATTTGCTGGTTCTTTTTGCAATGATTATTATTATTATTGACGAAGGCAGCCCACTGTATTTCTAAATGAGGACACTATTTCAGGCCGGACCCGACTGTACCCTTAGCAGCTTTCTCTGTGATGGCAGGCCTCAAGGTACATGCCAATATCAGCCAGGCAATCCAATCGTCAAACCCCGCAGTCTTTTTTGAAGGTTCGAATCGTCCCGAATCTTTCATACCATATCTTGCCAAAAGAAGCCTCTCAAGGAGCCCGAGAAATAGACCATATCACTTTCTCACCCATAAATTCTGAACCAGACCAATTATTGGTAAAAAAGAAACGGTACAAACACGGATCTCTGGAGGAACTGTATGCAAAATTTCAGACCCCCACCTGCTACAGGTAGGGAGGAGTGGCATTTCTTGCAAATTAACACTGTAAAGGAACAAAATTTGTTCCAGGGTCAAAACTACATGCCCAATCGTCCTCAGATTTTGCATGGGCCATGCCCAATCCAACCTTAATATGCCTGCAAAATTTCATAACAATCGGTCGAGGACTTCCAGAGATTCTGTAATTTTGCCAACGCCATGCATTTTGAAGGGTCAGTCGCCTTGGAGCATCCAGTTTCCACCTGCCATTTTCTTTATGGGCTGTTGGGATAATCCGGTCCTGAGAGCAAACACAATGGCAAACACAGATGAAGTTTAGCTTCGATGAAATGAAGAAACAGAACGTCAATGTAGGCATGCAAAAATAAGATTACAATCATACAAGAGACAACAGCATTTATGGGTACCAAGGTAATTTGATTAGAGAAGAGCAGCTCTGCTTAACTTCCATCAGAAATGAACAAAGACAAATTTAGAACTCACACGGCAGTATTTCGTTGTGTCCTTCACAGCATCATCAACGCAACTGACGATCACAATTTCTTCTCCCAGGTTGGCATCGTCCGCCACACTTCAAATATGGGCAATGATCTCAGCTGGTAACTTGGATCCTTGGATGGAATTGGAGAACCTTGGGTGTCATTGGCAAACAGGTGATGGCCACACAATGGGCAGGACAACTGATTTAGGGATTTTGATGACGTTCCTGTTTTTGGAATCTCGGTGGACACCCAGACTGGGGTGGGTGCCCAGGTGCTCTTCACTAAACACTGCATCATGCACTCCGCATCAAACAAATTCATTTATGAGTGTATCTTACTGTACAACGAATGAGTGTATGAGTGTATCTCACTGTACAACGAATGAGTGTATGAGTGTATCTTACTGTACAACGAAAGACAGGTAGGTACTCCACAGGCGGAAAAAGACACAACAATCTGTTGATCAATATCCCTCATCCGACCAACTGACATCATAGTCTTTGTAACACTCCTTGATTAGAGCTGTAGTAATTGAGTGATCAGCCTTTCCAAACCCTTGAGAGTAGCCAAAAACAAGTATTTTCTTCTTGCCTGGATCATGTTCAATCCTGCCACCACCAATGCACTCCGCATCAAACTTCTTTCCGAACTTTTTCTGGACGTCATCATAAATGTCTGCATGGTACGGGGCCCATTTGAATCCCCTCACTATCGTCTTTGTCTCTTCCTTACCATCAGCATTCTCGTGGTGAACATTGATCAGAATGTATTTGAAACGGCCCTCGGCGTCAATATCGACACTCGGAATGTCATGTAGTGACTTCAAATTTCCATCACCACTTTCAGATCCAGCCATTGTGGTATGCGAATAGTGGATATTCACGTGAGGTACCAAAGAAATGCCTGGAACAAACGAAAATTAAAAAGATGAAACAGACACAATCGTAAGTTTTGTACCCTTAAAGTTAGGTATAAAAATAAAAAAACCCTGTACTTTTTGCAAAAATGTGTTTTGTAAAATTATATTAAAAACCGAATAAATAAAAAAAAACGAATAAACATAAAAAAATAAAAGGGGCAATTTTCTGCAAATGCTAATTCAAGCCCTGTAGGAAAAAAAAGACCTGGTCTAAAAACGGGGAGGATTCGATTAACACCTTACATTGGAGGAAACAGCCAATGTTAATGGGTACCTATTTGGCTGGTGCTACAATTTGTCAATAATTGTAGCACCAGCCAAATAGCCAAATATCATGATCATATACAGGGTAGCCCAAAAGTCTTTGGCCATAGGAAAAATGTAAATTTGCTATTTTTATCACATTTTGTGATCTGAAACTTTTTCTTGCTCTAACCACAGATGCCAACACTTTTTATCGGAAATTTTAGCACTAAGTAAAGTGGTGACATCTGTGGTGGGAGCTAGAAAAAGTCAAAAATCACAAAATCAGAAAATTCAATTTTTTCTGTGGCCAAAGACTTTGGGCATCCCTGAATGTGCACATGTTGTTCCGATTAAAGTATTGACAAACGTGGTTAGAGCAAGAAAACGTTTCAGACCACAAAATATGGTAAAACATCAAATTTTCATTTTTCCTATGGCCCAAAGACTTTTGGGCCACCCTGTATAAAACATCACGGTCCACCAGGAAGTGTGAAGACAACACAGTTTCCTCCCTAATTCGACCTCACACTGGCCCATGGAAATGTTAGTCGCTGCATTGTTATGACTTTTTTCGACCGTATTCCCCTCGCAACTCACTCTCATGTTCCTCATGGTACCTTCTTGTGATCAGCTACAGAAGTTATATCATACCGAATGTAAAGGCAAACACCGCACATTGGTTTAGCATCATTGCATTTAAATGGGTGGCCACCCCGAGAAAAAAGCTAAACTCAGCACTACCTAAATCTGTATTTCATAAAGTTTCCCATCGAGTGATTGTATCGCCAAAACTTTATCATTCACAATGATTTCACAACTTCAAATAAACACTGCTGAAGTAGGTAGGTCTAGGCCTAAAGTGACACCTAATTATTGTGTAATAACTGTCAAGCTTACATATCTTAATCCTATGAAAGCTGACCACCATCTAAATTTCTTTTTGTCAAAAGAAATGTTTTCAAGAAAATATTTTCTGTTGGACGAAGGGTGAATTTTGCTTGAAATCTGTTCGCCTTTTGCGGTGATTGGGGGTTCCGGTTAAAATTTGCCTGTTTTCTCGTTTTCCCCAATGGATGACTGCTTGATGCATTGGAACAGTCGACCAACTGCCTTTGGAAAAAGGTCAAGTTCCCTCCTCTTTCTTTTGACCTTTTTCTTCTAAAACACACCCAGACCCAGTAGCAGACCCATCCACCCCAAGGAGGAGGGGACGGTATGTTCCTCTACTGTAGGCAGGGGCAGGGCTACAAAGTATTTTATGAGCCCTGGAGCACAGATTCTGGAGGCTGGTCATATTTTAGTCGAATAGCTATTTTTTGCTCGTCAGCCCGTTTCGATCCCGGTCGAAAAATCAAAAGGTTTATTTCGCTCGCCAATCTCCATTTCTTTACATCCCGGACGAAAATCGGAGAGCTTTTTTTTTTTTCTTGCTCCCCAGCCCATTTCGATCCCGGTCGGCCGGCCCACAACGGGCCGGCCCACAAGTCGGGAGCACGGGTTTTTGCAGCCCTGGGTATGGGGTCTGTTGCAACAGAGTTTCAATGAGGTTAGCCCCTTAAAAGGGGATCTGGTGGATGACATGACGTCTGTCAATGGAAGAAAACTTCGAAAATTTAAGGTTTATTTTGTGTTAAAATTGTGGGGTCCCCGAAAATTGGCAAAAATCCATATTTTGTCCAACATATAGGAAAGGCCGCTCACCTCTCCCCCCACTGTATCTGTCCTGCTTAGACCCAAATCAAAATATCACGTCTATATGGTCCCATTGCAGTTACAAGGCCCACGAACCATTCATGTAGGCACATCAGTGTTGTGAGAGAACTATGTAGGTACCTATAGGTAGTAAAAAACTACTTCAGATATAATTCTTTTCAGATATATTCAGATTATATAATAGGTACAGGGTTTCCCAAAAGTCACTTGAAAAACCAGTAAAGTGCATTGCAGTTCTGAAGTAACTCTGGAAGCTTTGAGTGGAGTTTGTTCCAATTCGAATGGATGGGTAACACACCTGTACAGCAGGCAGCCTGCCCAATCTGAACCTGAAATCTGTAGAAATAGCCGCACAAGAAAAGATTAAAACCAGCAAATAGCAGGGGTTGTCAAGTGACTTTTGGGAAACCCTGAATAGCTATATATTCTTCAAATATAATTCTTTACAATTATTATTACCTATTCAATCAATACTGCCGCTGCTAAAGAATGGCCGAAAGGCATGAAAGGTAGGGTACGTGCTCCCATGTCAATAATTACAAGATATACGGCCATATGCACCAAAGCCACTAACTCTAGCCCTAGCCCTTAGCTTGAAAAATGTCAACACCACATTCAGATGCACCATTCTCAACGATGGAAAAGGAAGGAATAAGGTTGTGCATAGAAATCAAATTTTTCAACAGATTTCTATAAATAAAAATTTTGTGTCCCGAATTCTGTTGGAAAATTTGATTTCTATGCACAACAGTATTCCTTTTCCATCGTTGAGAAAGGTGCATCTGAACATGAAATTGACTTTTTTCAAGCTTAGGGTTGGGATTAGGGTTAGTGGCTTTGGTGCATACTGCCGATAGACAAAACGAATGAATTCTTCAGAAACTACTTCAGATGTAATTCAAAACTGCTTCAAATTTGGCCATGTTAAATAATTGCAATGTACCGTAGGTACCTATTCTTCCAGGGAATGATTTTTGCACCTGACCTAAGACTAGCGGCACCTATCTACCCACCTGTTTAAACCTCAACGCTTTGCTCCAGACCTGCCCTGACCAGCTTCGACTTTAGGGCCGTTTTGGCAAGATCTTAATTCTTCAGCAGACTTTTTGACCTCATCATAGGAAGGGGCTTTGATACCGTAAACATTAACCATACGTTGATGAATGTCCGTCGGGGTCTTCCCTTCACGGGTCAAGAAGTCGATGACAGCCAGATGCTCTCTCTTATCATCCATTTTGCTGATTCAGAGAGTCAGAGGTCACTTATCAGCGCAACCCTCAAGAAAAAGTCAAGCAGACCTAACCAAGCAACATGCAATTATTATTCATTCCAAAACCTTAAGCCACCAGGTACGAACCAAGATTAGTGCCAAAACAGATCTACATAAAATCAACTTAAATAAAGGCAAGCAGGAAAGTCCTCAGGGTTCAATTTACAACCACTCCTGAACGGCCAAAAGTTTAACGTTTCGTTGCAAGAGCCAAAATATTGCCGAGTATTTTACCACAATTCAGCAGAGATACACAAAGCATTTTGTTGCCTAATTACCTAACTCACCAATTCCTCTCTTTAGAAAACCAGATCCAGAGCTAAACAATTTCCCAAAGGAACCAGCAATGACTGTCACCATAAAAATTCTATTATGAATAGGTATCTAAAGGCAGCAAATTCACAAGTAATTGAGGTAGGTACCTGTAAAAAAAATATAAAAATCAAAACTGGTATGAGTGGGAGATTGGCCGTTATGTGTGTTTTGAGCGCTGGCTTTAGGCCTTGCTTGTGCAAGTTTATAAGGCTAATCTAAGGCACAATCACTGTTGGAAAGGCTCAAGGTGACTCTAGAAAAGTTGGAAAATTCACAGTCGTTTGATGATTGACAGCTCGAAACACAAGGCAGGTGGATGGAAGCTAGTGTTCGTAAATTCCCGGGAATTTAGTTTTGCAGGAATATTCCCTTATCAGAAATTTTGGGAATATTCCCTCCTTGTCTTGTTTGTCCTGCTGGTAATGGTCAGGTGGGGTTAGATTAGGGTTAGGTTAGTATTCCCTGATCTAACTATAACCTAACCTATATAACCATTACCAGCCGGGCAAGCAGGTTTCCAGCATGACAAGCAGGATCAGCGTTTTAGTCACACCCCTCTGGTATTTCAAACTTCTGTCGGGGCCAATGCATCCACTCTTGAAAAGATACCTATTCTGTAATTCCTACCTAGTGAAAATTATATGAATGGACAGCAGTGATGCAGTGAAGGGAAGATGATATTGTGAATAAAATGCATTTCTTGTGTTCGAAAATTGAAAACTTTTTTATTTCAGTGAATTCAGTGTGAGAAAAGTGTCCAAAAAGTCCAAAAAGTGAAAAAAAAAGTCCAAACAGCACAAAAAAGTGTCCAAAAAGTGTCAAAAATGTGAAAAAAAAGTGTCAAAAATGTGAAAAAAAAGTGTCAAAATGTGTAACAATATGTAATACGACTATTTATATAAAATGTCCACAAAAGCGAGACATTTTTACACTTATATTACCTTTACTTATATTACCTTGATACCTACAGTTTTTGTACGTAAAATTTATACAAACTTTACACAATTTTTTTCACTTTTAAAAGTGAAAGAAAAGTGTAATTCTGCTTGTTACGGACTTATGCATGAACTCACATGCACTGGCAGATGTTAATTTCTTTTTTGTGTGCTCTTATTGTCATTATGAATCTGCTGTTTCTCTAACATTGCCATTGCCAATTGAGATTTCTTCAGAAACGTTCGGGTTATTGCCATTGAGAAGCTTCTGATATGTCCTTCATTTGACATTCCCATGGTGGTTTATTTTAAACGGTTCCTGCTCGACACTATGAAGACCTTGCATGTGAAATTCCTTGCGGAACATCACAACGTTCGCCTCTCCTATTCTTCATTTACCCATTTGAGGCCATTTTATGTCCTCTTCCCGAAGATATCAGATCGGGAAACCTGCCAATGTAAAATTCACGAAAATTTGAAGTTCATGCTGCTCAGACTTCACCAAGAGAAGATATCTCCCTCCCACAGGTCGAGTTTTGAAGATTTGCCAGATTTTCTTATCTGCACTGAGTCACAATAGATTGCATGTATCGCAGCTGCTACGGTTGCAAAGATAGGCAGATCCCACTGCAGATGAGTGACCCCGACAAAAACCTTGCATATTCCCAGTGGGTGACTGTTGACTTTCAAACCAAAAAGGACGAGAGTTTCAAAAGTTCAAAAATAACAGTTAAAGACAAGGTGTTTGAAACAGTGGAGAACTTGAGTGCAAAATTCCAAACAGCATCTGAGAAATTCTGTAAGCATTACTTCAACATAAGAAACCAGTACTCCCAGTACCGCCAACTGAAAGCAAACCTTTCTGGAAGCGAAGCTGTCATCCACATTGACTTCTCGGAAAATTGCAACTGCAAATACACTGAAGAAATCCAATGCATTCATTTTGGCGGGTCCCACAAACGGGCAACTTTACACACCTGTGTCTTGTACATTGGAGGGGAGAAAGAGTCACTCGCATTTTGTACTGTTTCGGATTCGAAGTGTCACGACCCTGTAGCTATCTGGTGCTCCCTCGATCCACTCTTTGATGTCATTCATGAGAAGTAGGTATCCAGCTGTGACAACTTTGCATTTCTTCAGTGATACTGATGGACCCTGTACGCAGTATAGGGAAATTTTTACCGGCTTACCATGAGACTGTTCGACAAGGGATTTCAATTTGGGACATGGAATTTCTTTGAGGCAAGTCACGGCAAGGGTGCTCCCGATGAAGTGGGTGGAGCTTTCAAACGACGTGCTGACAACCTGGTCCTATGGAACAGACATTCCCGATGCGCAAACGTTTTTCTCCGAGATCCAAAGATCGGATACGAAAGTGAGGATGTTCTTGTCCGATGCCAGCATTTCTGCTGAACGAAAGAAGTTCCTTGATGATTTGCCTCTGTTCCTGCAACCATGAGTAGGGCCTATACGCCAGGTATGGACAACTACTACAATGACATTACTTTCTCGTGAGTTGCCGTGTTTTTGCTGCCATCCGCATGTTGGCTGCAAATGCTACAATCCAAAAGGCTTCACGTTTTTTGCTGATCAATCTCGTTCTCTACAGGAAAATCAACAACCTGTGCCTGCATCAGTTTTAGTTCCCACTGAGCAAGTTTCCAGAATCCAACCCGCCAATCGTCTGAGTTTAATTCAGCCTCTAGGCGAGCTCTCGCCTGATATTATTGGCAAGTGGTGCATTGTTCCATTCCCTGGTGTAATTCAAGAATTGGATGAGAGTGATTTGTTCGTTAAATGCATGTACAGAGTTGGGCGAAACAAGTTCTTCTGGCCAATGCTTGACGACATTCTCTGGTACAAATTTTGTGATTTCATAACTTTCATTCCGGAGCCTAAAATTGTACAGAAAGCGGCTGCCATCATGAGATGGAGAAGGACATTTGGTCGAAAGTAGAACGTATTTTGGATTAATTAATAAGCTGTCTTCTTTTGATGGAGTTTAAGGCCATTCCTTGTCTTTGCTGCCTATTGCAGGGGTGTGCGAATCCACTTCGAATCCAAAAAAACCGAATCCGAATCTTTCGAGCTCGAATCCGAATCCCAGAAAGATGAATCCGAATCTGCAGGCAAAGACTCGAACCGAATCCGAATCCTGTGACATTTTTTCGAATCCGTGTTTTGCGAATCCGAATCCCACCCATTTGTTTCGAATCCCAAATTTACGAATCCGAATCTTTTGCTTCGAATCTCGAACCCGAATCCGAATCCAAAGCAAAATTTAGAGGTGGTGGTATACCTAAGGCTCTAAGGGTGGTGCTGCTTGGGTCGATGCAGATATTAAAAGTGCAGAAAACTATTGATCTACCAACATACCTACCGACGCCGAAACCAATCAATGCCTACCCAGCCTACCTATACCCGAAACATGAATTCGATACCCATAAGTACAGATAGCAAAAAATGGCGATAGGTAGGTAATACCTACCTAAACGAATTCGATGGGTAGCGTTTGTTAGGTAAGGTACCCCACCTTATGGTTGCGGTTGGGCAATGCAAGTCTTGATTCGATTCGAAAATCACGAATTTTGCCAGATTTGTTTCTGAAGATAGAGTGCCATGGGGTAATTTTGCAACACGTCAACTTGGAGGTAATTTTGCAATGGCCATGTTTGACATGGTTGCCCTCTGTTTTTTCCCATGTATTGATTCTACACTGAAGCTGGTTATTTTTGGAGTGTGGACCCCGATTTTCTCGATTGTTCATCAAAAGAACACTTTTCAACAGGTTGGATTTCTGCAAAACCACAAAATGACGCCGAAAAAATTCGAAGGTGCCCCCGGAACTTTTACAACCCCCAAAAAACCTTTCAATTCCCAAGCCCAATAGTTTTTCTGGAAATTATGCATGCCTCAGAGGTTGTGTGGTTGCCCATGTGGCAAGCTTTATTGACTTGGTTAAACCACCAAGGAGCATTGCAAATTTACCCCCCATTTTTCGGTTACCTTTTCCCGTGGCCATCCTGTTTAAAATACATTGAAAAATGTGCTCCAGGTAATGATACCTGGTGTTTTAACATCTCGGCAAAACAAATAAGTGGTTTACACGAAAACTTGGCCGTTAGTTAGCAATATTTCATGTGGAAGAGAAATTTGCAACACAGTGGAGGTAATTCTGCAACATCATAAGAAGCGCGAAGAAACTCCATTGAGGCATGAGGGTAATTTTGCAATCTTGCCTCATAATCTTATTTCACCTCTCTCTGAACTTCAATTTATGTTGTGAGTTGGCAATAAGTCTGATATGTAATCACAGTACAGAACAAATAGGTTGTTGCAAAATTCCCTCCTGCCCTTGCAAATTTGCCCCCAAGGGAGGTAATTTTGCAAGTGAGTTTTTCATATTTTTCTCAGAAATGGAAACACAAAATTGGGCGGCCACACCAGGACAGCATTTAGGCATGAGGCCAACTCCCTTTCCAACATTACATGTTAATTTTTAGAACAGGAAATCTCAAAAACTCAAATTTCAAAATTTTGTTGCAAATTTACCCCATGGCACTCTACGATTCGAAAAATGTGGTGGGATTCGAATCAAGATTAGAGATTCGAACAAAAGGACTCGATAGAGATTAGAACAAAAGGATTCGATTCGCAATTTTGCAACGACTCGAGATTCGATTCGAATGTAGGCACCGATTTCAAATCATCCCAAATTTCCAAATCTATTCACTTCACAATCCAGCAGGCACGCCAAAATCTCGAACCAGACAGTGCTTATTAGGGCTGTGCGATTCGATTCGAAGATTCGAGATTCGCTTCGAAGGAAAAACCAGATTCGAAGATGATTCGAGATTCGAACTTTTGGGATTCGATTCGAGAGGATTCGATTCGAGAATTTTGCAGGATTCGAAAAAAATAAAACTTCTGCCTGCGGCACCAAAATGCGGATGGTTACAGCCAACATCCATTCCGTGATCGAGAATCAGGAATTGCAATTACATCGAAGAAAGCCAGTAGTCGTAGGACTGTGCGACTCTTGATTCGATTCGAAGATTCGATTCGAAAATCTCGAATCTTGGACGATTCGATTCGAAATGATTCGATTCAAACTGGGCAATGGATTCGATTCGAGATTCGAACAACATGGATTCGATTCGAATGCCGATTCGCACAGCTCTAGTGCTTATGAACATCCATTTAGTCATGCCCACAATAAAAACTACGTTTACTAAGAATACTGGAACCACCGCTGGTTCCCCGCCCACGAAATCATGAGACAAAGTCCCGTGTCATTTTTAGAAATAAAACCCAACGCCAATGGATTGACGCGCAAACGTTCAGTGCACCAGGCACCACGTCATAACAATTTTAAAACAGGGACAATTATGATCAATGGATGGCAACTTGCCAACATGGGAGGCGCGTCAAAAGCCACATAAGGCGGAGGTAGGTAGCAACCAATGTTGCGGTAAAATTGCCATGGGGCAATATGGTCCAATTTTTCCCAAGGTGAGGCAAAAAGGGCAAATTTGTTATTTTAAAATGCCGGCCAGTAAAAAAATAATAAAATAAAAATAACAGGAAAAAAACAACAACAAACACAATGAAATCAAGAATGGTGTCAAACCTTGTCATTTGTCCGGTCATTGAAAAATATCAGCCGAAGAATCATGTCATATCCACATTAAAAATTGCCAGAATGAACGTGGAATAAAGTGAACCCAACAAAATGTGGAATTGTGCATAAAAATTCACAAACAGAAATTCCCTTGAAATGTGTTGGTAAAAGAAAGAAAGTGGGGGAAGCAAATTAGAAAAATGGCAAAAACGGACTACCTACCTAGGTTTTTGTAATTGGGTCTAATCATTAACCGAGGAATCTAGCCTGGAGTGAACTATCTGAATGAATTGCTTCTCTGAGATATTTAAAACTTCTGGGAGGAGATGCAATCTGTTCCACACAATGAGGTATTCCATGAAAAATGCATGCCGATCCACATTTTTCGAAACTATAGGAGGGACAAATGATAAAAAACCGCCTGCCCTTGTAGGAAGTGTATTTGTTTTGAAGCTCCAAGGTCCATCACCCCAACCCCCACATCTGTTTATGCATTTCCTGAAAGAAGAGAGACCATGCAAAACTCTTCGGAGTTCTAGTGTTTCCCAACCAAGATCATTGATGAGGGAGGTGACACTCATATCAAACGAAAAATTGCCCGAGACAAATCTTGCAGCTCGCCTCTGCACAGCCTCAAGTGCATCAATGTGGCACCTCTGAAATGGAGCCCAGGAAGTTGTGGAATATTCCAAAATGGACCTAACAGTTGAGAAATACAAGATGGTTTTCACACGTTTAGATGCATAACCATAATTCCTAATGAGAAATTTCAGTTGATTTGAAGCTCTCTTCACCAAATTATGGATGTGTGGTGCCCAATTTAGTTGACTGTTAAACAGTAGACCCAAATATTTAAGAGCCTGAGGCCTGGAAAGAGCAGTGAGCCCAACCCTATAATCATTTATGATTGGTGATGCAGAAGTGGAAAATGACATAACAGAAGTCTTTGAGGCGTTTATATCCATGCAGTTTTCAATGCACCAGTCAGCAATGAAGTCAAGATCCCGCTGCAGAAGTGCAGAGTCATCATTGGTGGACACAATGCGATACACAACGATGTCGTCTGCAAAGAGTCTGATCCTAGATGTGACTGAGCACGTCAAATCATTTATGTATATTAGAAATAGCAGAGGCCCACACACCGAGCCCTGTGGAATGCCACTGGTAACGGGAAAGGAATCTGATAATCTGTCATTGACAAGCACCTGAAAATGCCTGTCAGTGATGAAATTGGAAATCCACAAAAAAAGATTTTCAGGAATGTTCAAAGATGCAAGTTTCTTGCAAAGAATGGGAATGGACACCCTATCAAAAGCTTTTACAAGATCTATAAAAATCGCATCGACTTGTGTGGACTTTCCTAAAGCAACAGAAATTTCATGGATAAAACCGGTGAGCTGGGTTTCACAGGAGTGTTCAGACCTAAACCCATGCTGACCATGGAAAAAGAATTTTCGACTCTCGAGCAGACGGTAAAGGTATCCAGCAACAATTTTTTCCATCAACTTCGCAGAAGAACTTATTAAGCTAATTGGCCTAAAACTCTGAACTGAGAGGGTTAAGCCACCTTTTGGAAGAGGCTTAACAATGCTCAGCTTCCAGTCAGAAGGGATATTATTTGTAGCCAATGACACAGAAAAAAGAACCATCAAGTATTTCATAAAAATGGCACCATGGTTCTTCAGTAGTATCAAAGGGATGAGGTCAATAACATCAAAAGTGGAGTTCTTGCATGATTTCAAAGCATCAAGCAAGGACTTTTCTGTAATCACATCAGCATCCCTCAAAAACCTTTCAAGATCCTGATAGCCTGCTGAGATTGACAGCGGATTGGCAGCAACATTCATGTGCTCACAAACCCTCTCTGCAAAACTGGAGGGGGTATTGTTTGTACCCCCATCACATGAATCAGAGGGTCGATCAGCCGATGAAGTCTTGGCATGGTGAAACCTCCAAAACTGCTTGGTTGTGATCACATCATTCACAGCCAAACCCCTTACAAATTTTCTTTCTGCTGATATGAGATCACGTTGGTAGTCCTTCAAAGCTAAGGCATATTGCGGGAGGAGATTTGAATCAACCAGACAGTTTTGAAATGTTTTTTGGAGATGGAGATATTTAGATCTGAGGCTGTGTGAGAACCACACAGGAAAAGAAAACCCATTTTCTTTTATGACCCTAATCCTTGGAACAAACTCATTAATGACAAAGCTGCACAATGATTTGAACTCAGCCCACAGCTCATCAAGGCTGCAACCAGCAACCCCAAAATCAAGAAGAGCAAAGTTGAGAAATCTATCGATATAATACTAAAATACTAACCGACAACCGTGGGGGCCATGCGAATTTTGGTTCAATTCGAGGATTCGATACGAAAATCTTGATTCTCGCCACATTCGATTCGAAAAGATTCGATACGAAATACATATACGGTGATATTCGAATCAAGATTCGTGATTGGGAATAACAGATTCGACTCAAAAGGATTCGATTCGAAATTGGATATTCGAATCAAGATCCGTGACTGGGAAAAACAGATTCGACTCGAAATTGGACAGCTGGAAGTGAGGTTTGGGTTCGATTCGAAACTCAAACTTTGCGGATTCGATTCGGAAGCTGATTCGCGCAGCCCTACCTTATGGGCATGCCTACCACCCTGTGGATGCCAATAGAGATTTAGGTAGGTACCCATTCCCGGGAATATTTGCCGCCAATATCAATAGGTATCTATCGTTGCTGAATGCATAAAATGCAGAATACTAGGTACCTACTAGGGCTGTGCGAATCGGCATTCGAATCGAATCCCTCGAATCGAATCCATGTTGTTCGAATCTCGAATCGAATCCGAATCCATTGCCCAGTTTCGAATCGAATTATTTCGAATCGAATCGTCCAAGATTCGAGATTTTCGAATCGAATCTTCGAATCGAATCAGGAATTGCACAGTCCTACGACTACTGGCTTTCTTCGAAGTAGTTGCAATTCCTAATTCTCACTCACAGAATGGATGTTGGCTGTTACCATTCGCATTTTGGTGCCGCAGGCAGAAGTTTTAAATTTTTTCGAATCCCACAAAATTCTCGAATCGAATCCTCTCAAATCGAATCCCAAAAGTTCGAATCTCGAATCATCTTCGAATCTCGTTTTTCCTTCGAATCGAAGCTAATCTCGAATCTTCGAATCGAATCGCACAGCCCTAGTACCTACACATGCAGAGCAGACAGATGCGGAATCGACAGCATGAAGTTCGAAACATATGAAAACAGATGGAAACGGGAAATGTCGAAGCATGGGTAGGTACATACGACTGCGGAATCGACAGTTGGAAGTGGGGAACGAACGATTCCAGCTGTGGAATAGACAGTTGCAAGACACACAACAGTTGAGATATCTTATCCAAGTTTGGAAGTGCCAAACATGAAAACCTGTCGTCCTGTCGAACAGAGCAGATCTGAAGTTATTGGTTTTAATATGGCCTATTTTTTCTTTTGGTGTCTAGAATTTGCATATACATTCAGACCTAAGCACTCTGGAACACCCAAACACACATTTACAAGAATCAATTGCATTTGGACTCCTTCTGAGTACTGCAAACAAAAGCCACCTTGTGTGGCTCCCACTAGTCGTCACTATAAATTTGAATGCCACACATGTTTGCCTTGAGGCAAAAATAAAATTGAGAAAAGTTCCTTTTTTGGAACACCTTTTAACTTGAAAAGCAAAAGTATCTTAATGTTTTTACCTACTCGTTTTGCAAGTGTTGGGCTCAGTATGTCCTTTCAATAGATCCTTGTTTACCGAAGAAATTAATGGGCCACCGTTATTTGAATCTTGGCAAATTCCAGAGTCTTATGTAAATGTTTATCCTTGGGCCGAGCTACTAGAGCATTTCATGCCTAAAGTTTCATTCTGTGTGAGCTTTACCAGAAAAACCCTTTGCAAATGCTGAGATTTTGTCTGATTGTCAGTGCCGTTACCCTGAGGTCAGTGATGTTACCACTTGTCAGTCATGTTACCACCTTTGAAAGTCACAATAACTTTCGCACTTTTCCACGTGTAGCTGTCGTCATACATTTCCCATATTCCGAATAAAACCTTTTTTCACACTAGATGGAGATGATTTCATTTTATTGTCTTTGTTATCAGTCAGGCGGAAAAAATTGTGATTTTTTTTTAATATCCTTCAAAACATACCGAATTTGTCATATATTTCAAAAATCTGACATGGAAAGTGATTTTTTTTCGAGATTATTGATGGTAGAGGTGCTCGATACCCAGTCGATACCGATACCATCGATACCGATACCAAAAGTATCGATACCGATACCAATCGATACCCTCCCAAAAAATATCGATACCGATACCAATCGATACCGATAACTGGAACACGAAATCGATTCTATGCCGATACCAAAACTCTCGATACCGATACCGATTTCGATACCTGGAAATTTTGTTCCGAATTCATGATTCTGTTTTCTGAAACTTTGCTGTTTTCTGAGAATCTTGCTGTTCTCCATTGATGATTGCCTTAATGGCATGAAAGCCTGTACCTACCTAGGGCTATACCTACTGATCGTTACCCAGGTATCGTGTCGATACCTACCTACTTGACTTTCTACATTATCATCTATCATGGGTGAAGTTGACCTGATCATGCGGTAGGTAGGTAGTAGGTATAGGTGGTGCCTATTGATAGGTAGGTACCTACCTAGTTCGTTAGACAAGCAACCCCATGGTGCTTCGCGAAATAACTGTAGGTATGTCTCTTTTCATATCACACGTGACGGAAGGGTCTCTTTCCCCATCGCACTTGTCGGAAGGGACGAAGATCCATCACCTATCAAAGCTTTTAGGCAGCAATCGTTGATTGAGGAATTTGAGGCCAGAGCACAAATGCAACACTAGCAGGAGCTACCCTCAAGCAGCCCAAGGCACTACCAGTAGGTTAGGTACCTACCTACTAGCAGACCTGCAGCACCCTGCACCACCAAAAGGACTGGTGCTATCCAGTTGGTGAATTATTCGTACTACTAGCATGCTGTTGCCCAAACAGTTGCCAGTACTCAGCAGGTTTCCACATACCTGCGGCTCAGTGCAGTGTACCAAAAATGACAACAATCACGTAGCTAGCTAGGTACCGAGGTGACCAACTGAACATATCTGTGGGTACTTAACTCTTACCTGCCAGCAGGTCGACCAGCCCTAGTAGGTACATTGCAAGGCAATTTGCAGCCTTTGCTCACTACCAGGAGGTAGCCTGCTGGTGCCTCAAGAGCACAACCAGCAGAGCAAATCTCCACTTTCTGCAGCCCGAGCGTACCACCAATAATTGTTTATCATTGTTCAAGCGACACACCTGGAGGTCTCCAGCAACTCCAGGGCACAACCAGCTACCGAAGAGAGTCACAATAAAATTATCAGCAATCAAGTTAGGTACCAGCTTGTGGCGGTTTGTGCTTTCCTTGAAAAAAAACCACTCAGATTTCCTCATTTTTCACAAGTTCACGAAGTTGAAATTGCTTGAAATTATGAGCTAATTTCATTTTCCATTGCAATACAGAGTGGATATTTTACAAGTATCACTCTTATCAGTTTTCAGTGAGCTCACATCAAAAATCTCGTTTTCATCGACAGTACCTTTTCACACAAATTCGACAACAGAATTCGACCGTGTAAATGCTCCTCAGTGAGTCATACGGCCGAATGCACCAATAAGCCCGAAGTGACAGCTAAGTGCTAGTCACAAAGCATTGCACCAACAATAAGTGGTAGCTGAGTTACATCTTAGCTAAGTCTTAGCTAAGTTATAGCGAAGCACGAGCGAAGTGCCAACTGATCTGCCTTCTGTCAGGAATTGCAATGCTTTGCTTTATGGAGCTTCTGTCGAAATTTTGTTTCGGCAATATCTCGACCAGAGATTTTCATAACGAGATGAACCATTTGCCATTTTGGGTGGTGTCCAAATCGAATTTTAAGTTGGTTCCTTCACCAAGAGATGGCCAGCGCCATGGTCATTTCTGAAAAATTAAACGGTGCGCTGCGGGGCTCGAACCAGCAACACGCATAATACAAAATCAGTCACGAAGCTTGTGGCCAGTGGTTCTGCCACTGAGCCACGACGGCTTTTTGGTTTTCTCTGCCTGAAAATAGCGCTTTGAATAACGGACAAATTATGAGCGCAACGACAAAGCAATCGCTTTCACGTCCGTCAAGTTGTTTCTCCCGCTCCAACGACATAAAAAACGGCAATTTTTCCGTGAATTGTTTTTGCTCTTTTTGGCACGAATTCAGCCGGTTGCCCTCTTCCCGCATGGCTTTTGTCATGTCAAGCCAACGAACTGAGAAACTGATAACTCGAAAATGTGCAGATAACATATGCCTGCGACTGAGTTTGAGGATACATGACCAGAAACTGTGCGTAGAAGCGCTTTTTGATTTTTGCCAACTTTGCACTGAGTGGAGCAGGTCATCTTTGCCGACGTTCTCTTTCTGCGAGATTTACTTGGTGGCTTCGCCGCAAGATGTCACCATTGAGCCCGTTACGAAAAAAGTGGAGGGGCCAAATCAAATGGTTCGTCTCGTTGTTTGATGTTTCTGATCTCGACACTGGCTGCGAGTTGAGCTGCCATAATGGTCTCCAAAGACGCCAAAAATTCAGGAGATGCGCTCATGTGGAGGCGATAATTTCGCTAAGACGACTCCTTCACCTTCAAAAAGGACGAAGAAAAATAATTGTTGAGAGGATCTTTCTGCAAAGCCAGCCGAGAATTGCCACAACAAATTTCCTGTCAGATCAAAGCTTCATAAATTTCAATATTTTTCGCAAATCAAGACTGCGCGCATTCGACCACAATCTGATTCAACATGCTACAAACGAAAAGTGAGAAGACAGTGCGAACGGCACCACAATTATTGTGACGACACCGAAATGGGGCGTGGGGGTTTTGCATGAAAAAGATGAGGTCAGGGAACGGGTCAGTGATTCATGCCCAGACCAAAGCCGGGAACCTGCCCGGAGTCGGCGGCCCATGTTGGTGGCCCCCCTCTGCGTGGTTAGTGCAAACCTTTTTCACGCAGCTGGGAGGAGGGAGTGTGCGTACTGCTGACGAACGCCGCTGGTGCTTCCGTGACTCCCTGCGCTAGTTAACCGGCAGTTGTCGGACAGCGCTATCGCCGCGCGACTGACGCAAGGCAAACCCATTCCCCCGATGTAGTGCTCCGGTAAGACTACCTAGGAACCTATGTGGGTCAAACTGTGTTGATCTTCTACTTCTTTTTCTTCTATCTAATCTCATGTTGTTGGCTTTGTTTCTTCATTTCGTCATTTCCCTACCTTCCTTCATTTTCTCTCACCTACCTATGTCTAACTTTTATTCGCTTTTTTGCATATTTTCATTTGAGATTGCGAATGGGTATGTTGTGGTGTGCGTGTGTGCTGGTTAATGCTGCAGGCTTGATGCTGATGGTAGGGGAGGTCTTGTTTGGGTCGCGTGTGTATGACTGTTGTGTGCCTGTATTGAATGCTATATGACTAGGCCCCGTCCACATTCCGATGATATGTCCTATATCTACCCTCCTCACCCCTCCTTCCTTTACCTACCCTTTCCTATCCTTACGAATATTGCAGCCGACGGTCGCGTGTCCTTCCCTTCCGTCCCTTCCCCTTCCCAGGTATATGATGACATTTGCTGTCACATGTGAGAACTTGCTGTTCTCCATTGACGATTGCTTCGTGGCAAAATAACCTGCTGAAAGCAGCGTCTGATACCTATACCTATACCTATGAAAACGAGTTTGTACAGATACCTCATTGGTGAACAAGTTCGTCAGTTGAGGACGACGGAACAAAATTCTTATTCGCGCATGAATTCCAGAGATGAGCGGAAATGGAAATTTGCAGTGGAGTCGGAATCGGGGCACAGGAATGGAATATTTTCGCACTTCCGACAGTTTCGGCACCAACAATTCCAGCTTTTCGGAATTCCGAAATTGTTCGGAAATTTCCGACTTTTTGGGATTCCGAACTTTCGGAATTTCGAAAAGTTCCTGGATTTGAACATCTTTTCTGTTTCCCGATTGGGGTCAGTTTTGTCCGAAATTTATTTCGGATTATTCCAAAATTTCATTTTACCTGCCGGAAATTTTGGATTTATTTTTCCAAATTTTTGTATTGATGTTTCCGAAATTTTGCATTCATTTTTCTGAAATTTTGGATATTTTCTCCGATATTTTGCGTCTATTTGTCCAAACTTTTGTATTAATTTTTACGAAATTCAATAATTTTTTCCGGTTTTTCGGATTTTTCTGAAATTTTGGATTTATTTTCCACATATGTATTTCGGATTTATTTTTTCAAAAATTTGGGATTTTTTGTCCGTTCGTTCAGAAAAATCAATTTGGAATTTCGGTAAAAACAGCCCGAATTTTCCTGGAATAAAAAATTAAAAATTTTGGAAAAATGTGGACGAAATTTCTGAAAAAATGATCAAAAGTTCGGAAAAAGTTATCCGAAATACCAGGAAAATAAATGCGAAATTTCGAAAAAACAAATCCTGAATCTCGGAGAACAAATTCAAAATTTTGGAAAACCTTGATCCGAAATTTCGAGACGCAACCGGTCCGAAATATATATTTTTTCTTTCTTTCGTGGCAAATATTAATATAAATATGAAACGGAAATATTTTTTGACGGAAGGAAAAAAAAAGTGGAAAGATCGCCAGAAACCTGTCCATCACGCCTCCGATGTTTCAAAATGCAGGATGCGAATCGCTCAACCTTGCTTGCAATAACAAAAAACGGAAAGGAATCCGCAAATCGCACGTCAAAAGGTAAGCAAAGGCCCGTATTCCCCATTGCCACTAAGCTTATTACTCCGCTTCAACTTACGTGAGGGCGAGCGGAGTGCTAGTTGAAGCTGGGCTTCACGCGTTTCCCCAACATTTGAGTTGAAGCTGGGCTCCGACTTACGTAAGTGCCAGCGGCGAGCGCTCTTGAAGCCGTGTCCATGGCAACGTCGCATCAAATGACGAGAGCGGTCAGGTTGCACACGGAAAACAAAACCGTCCATTCAAGTCGAGAAAATAACTGGGGTTTCGTAGTATAGTGATTAGGGCCTCTGCCTGTGGAGCAGGCGACCCGGGTTCAAAACCTGGTGGTGACAAATATATTTTCAAATTCTGAAATAAATCTTTTATTGGTGTTCACCTTCCTTCAAATTCATCACATTTTCATTTTTGGCAATCAAATTGTGAAAAATGTGTTCCTCAGATTGTTTTCTGTGCACAGTGACCAAAAAGCAGCGTGAAAATTAAGCCAATGAAAAGAAATCAGCAAAATAAAACGGACAGACAAAACAGGTAAGTCTGCTCTGGATCAACCTAAGCTTATCAACGAGAATCCACTCCGCTTCACCAAGGATTCAGGTGAATCCCAATGGGGAATCGCAATCGCGCTCAAGTCGAAGTTGCCACTCCGCTCCAACTCAGCTCGATTCCCCATTGGGCTCCACCTAGGCTTCGACTCGGCTTCGACTTAGGCGATTTGGGGAATCGAGCTGAGTGCCAATTCTGAAGCTTAGGGCTAGTTTTAAGCTTAGTGGCAATGGGGAAAACGGGCCAAAGTCTGATCTGGACCAACCCAGCACTAATGCTAAGATACTATATGTTGGGGGCCACAGGCAATAAAAGCCATTGGACGTGGTAAACCCCGGTCAGGCATGCATCATTTTTTTGCCTCGGCAATTACCACGACAACAATAAAGTCGTCATGTTCTCTCACCGAGGCAGCATGCATCTTTTCGGCCAGCGAGGTGAACGGATGTAGGTTACACAAAAAGAAACGAAACGTGGAATGCAAGTGCAAACCATTGGTGCATGAAGTGAATTTTTAGAAACCCAATGTGGGTGTTGTCGATGGCAATGTCTAAAAAGAAAAAAACAAACAAATAGCAACGAACCAGATCAGGTATGCAATGTGAAAATACCACTCAGCTATCCCTTGAGTTTCATCTTAAGTTGGTGCAATGCAAATGGTGCAATGCCTAGCACTTCGACTAACGCTAATGCTAAAGCTTAGCCCTAAGAAGCGACTATCCCTAATCCTAAGTCTTAGGTCGAACTCTTCTTCAAGAATAATGCTATTTGCTGATGACTGCGTCCTCTACAAGATTATTCACTCTGTTTCTGATGTCGACTTGTTGCAAGATGAGCTTGCTTCCCTTGAGTCGTGGAGCCTTCATTGGGGCCTTGGCCTGAACGGATCAAAATGTGCCCATGTCGCAGGTTCTCAACTAAATTGCATCCTCTTCAGTCTTCTTATGCTCTTCCTTCGTCAGGTACAACCTTATCAACCTCATTGTCCTGCAAATACCTTGGTGTGACACTTTCATCTGATCTGTCCTGGAAACTACACATTAACAACATTGTTCGCAATGCCAATTTTGCTCTTCTCAAAATTCGGCGTCTCTTCAAATCCTGCTCACCTTCAACAAAGGAAACACTTTATATTTCACTTGTACGTCCACTTCTCGAATATGCCTGCATAATCTGGGATCCGTACCAAATCTCCCTCGTTGATGAGCTTGAAAAAATTCAGCGTAGGGCTGCTCGTTTCGTCAAGAATGATTTTTCTCGCCATTCAAGCGTGACTTCGATGCTTTCCTCTCTGAACTGACCTTCACTCTCCGATAGGCGTTCTCAGTTTAGGTTGTCAGCTCTAAGTAAGATTTTTACTCATAATGGTGGCTGGTCATGTCTATCTGAAACCCTTGCTCTTCCTGATTACTTTGGTCGCCATGACCATACTTCCAAGATCCGCGTTTATTAGGGGTGTGCGAATCCACTTCGAATCCAAAAAAACCGAATCCGAATCTTTCGAGCTCGAATCCGAATCCCAGAAAGACGAATCCGAATCTGCAGGTAAAGACTCGAACCGAATCCGAATCCTGTGACATTTTTTCGAATCCATGTTTTGCGAATCCGAATCCCACCCATCTGTTTCGAATCCCAAATTTACGAATCCGAATCTTTTGCTTCGAATCTCGAACCCGAATCCGAATCCAAAGCAAAATTAAGAGGTGGTGGTAAATGGCTCTAAGGGTAGTGCTGCTTGGGTCGATGCAGATATTATAAGTGCAGAAAACTATTGATCTACCAACATACCTACTGACGCCGATACCAATCAATGCCTTTTTCCCGAAACATGAATTCGATACCCTTAAGTAGGTAAGCAAAAAATGTCGATAGGTAGGTGATACCTACCTACTTAAACGAATTCGATAGGAAGGTAGGTAGGTAGTGTTTGTTAGGTAAGGTACCCCACCTTATGGTAGGGCTGTGCAAATCTTGATTCGATTCGAAAATCATGAATTTTGCCAGATTCGTTTCGAAAAGATACGATTCGAAAAATGTGGTGGGATTCGAATCAAGATTAGAGTTAGAGATTCGAACAAAAGGATTCGAATCGCAATTTTGCAACGATTCGAGATTCGATTCGAATGTAGGTAGGTATTTCAAATCATCCCAAATTTCCAAATCTATTCACAATCCAGCAGGCACACCAAAATCTGGAACCAGACAGTGCTTATGAACAACCATTGAGTCATGCCCACAATAAAAACTACGTTCACTAACCGTGGGGCCGTGCGAATTTTGATTCAATTCGAGGATTCGATACGAAAATCTTGATTCTCGCCACATTCGATTCGAAATACATATAGGTACCTACGTAGATATTCGAATCAAGATTCGTGATTGGGAAACACAGATTCGACTCGAAAGTATTCGATTAGAAATTGGATATTCGAATCAAGATTCGTGATTGGGAAAAACAGATTCGTCTCGAAAGGATTCGATTCGAAATTGGACAGCTGATTTGGGTTCGATTCGAGACTCGAACTTTGGGAATTCGATAGGGCTGGGCGAATCTTGATTCGATTCGAGGATTTGATTCGACAATTGCGAATCTTGCCAGATTCGATTCGACAATTGCGAATCTTGCCAGATTCGATTCGAAAAGATGTGATTCGAAAAATGTGGCATGTTTCGAACCAGGATTCGAGATTCGAAGGACAGGATTCGATTTGAAATGATTCGATTCGGGATTTTTGCGATGATTCGAAAAATATTCGAATCGATTCTCAAATCTTTTAAAATTTCCAAATTGATCTACAGTCCCATAGGCATGCCACAGCCTGGAACCAAACAGTGCTTACAAGTGTCACTGAGCAATGCCCACAATAAAATTCATGTTTACTATCCTGTAGGACTGTGTGAATCGTGATTCGATTCGAAAATCGCGAATCTGGCCAGATTAGATTCGAAAAGATTCGATTCGAGACATGTGGTGGGATTCGAATCAAGATTGGAGATTTGAAGAAAATGATTCGATTCGAAAGGATTCACTTCGAAATTGGACAACTGATTCGGATTCGAACCTTAGGGATTCGATTCGAAAGCCGATTCGCACAGCCCTAGGATTCGATTCGAATGCTGAGTCGCACAGCCCTACCTTATGGGCATGCCTAATTGCCTACCACCCTATGGATGCCAATAGAGATTTAGGTAGGTACCAATTACCTGGAATATTTGCTAATATCAATAGGTATCGTACCTATCTTTGCTGAATGCATAAATGCAGAACACTAGGTACCTTCCTACACATGCAGAGCAGACAGATGCGGAATCGACAGCATGAAATTCGAAACATCTCAAAAAACAGATGGAAACGGGAAATGCCGAAGCATGGGTACCTGGACTGTGGAATCGACAGTTGGAAGTGGGGAACAAATGATTGCAGCTGTGGAATAGACAGTTGGATGGAAGTGCAGAACTCAAGACACACACAACAGTTGCGATATCTTATCTAAGTTTGGAAGTGCCGAACATGAAAACCTGTCGAACAGAGTAAATCTGATACCTTGACATTTGAAATCTAGAGATACCCACACTTTTTGATTTTTTTCGTTAATAATGCATCATGTTCCACACTTCCAACTGTCAGTTCTGCATGTGAACTGTGAACCTATCTGCCGTTTTCATGTTCCGATTTCCGAACCACAAACTAGATATTGGTTCCGCAAGTGTACACGTTCTGCACTTCTCAGTTGAACAACTGTATCATTGTGTTCCGCACAATGATAAGATTTTTGGGAAACATCATGGAAGCATCCGAGTCAAGTTTTGGAATCAAAATGGGAATTGAGAAGGGGCGTGCGATTCCGATTCTGGAATCGAGGAATCACAATCGATTTTTTTGGAATCGGCTTGAGTTTTTGGAATCGCTTACCATAAATAGGTAGCAACCGTGCACCCTAGGAGTGTGCTGTTGCTATTTGTAGATAGCATTGACTGCTTGCATTACCTAGCATTTCACTATTGCATCGGGGAATATCAGAATCAAGCCCAATTCCCAAAGATTCGGAATCGCATTGGAATCGGAATCGAGGTTTGGAATCGGAATCGAAATCAGTAAAATGTCCTGGAATCGAGTTTTTTGTAATCGGCATCAACTAATTCAAAATAAAATTGTCTTTTTCTGCCTGTGCCCATGTAATGTCAAATGTGTTGCAGTTAAAGATGCAGGAACATATTTCCAAAATTAAAAAGTGGCATCGCTGAGTGCAGCTTGGGCCTGGCTGAAAAATAAAATGCTCATAATGGCGAAACAGGAAGCCCAAACCGTCTAAGCGCACTAAGTGCAGGTAGGGCCTGCGGGTATGTCCAAATTCATGGTTGGCACTGACAGATCGACACCTTCTAGCATTGGAAGTGAGGGAAATATCCCGTGAAATTTGGAAAAAAATTCCCAGGAAATTTCACACACAAGTGATTTTTCCCTGGCAGGAAAGGTAGGTACCTACACAGGTAATTTTCCAGTTTTCGTGGGAAATTCAGAATTTTCCCAAAATGGAAAAATTCCCTTGCAAATTTTCCCGGGAAATTCAAACACAATTGGAACAAACATAAACAAGACGAGACAACTTTTTTCTTCGCACCTGTGCAGGAAATTAATTTCACTTTAAAAATTGCTGGTTTTTTTTTTTTTTGAAAACGAAAAAAAAATCTGCAGAAAAAATTGGATTTTTCGGAACAAATAGGAAAGAAAAAGTCCCTAAAAAACGGCCAAATGAACAAAAGGAAACCTGACCGAGAAAAATCCGGGCTGTTTTCTGTTTTTTTGTTTATTTGCTTCTAAAAAAAAGTGATTTTCTGCCGCTTCTGGTGACAAAAAGCGTTGAACTCCGAACATTTTCGGGAAAAAATGCTTGCACACCAAACTAAAAAAAAAAAGAAAAAAAAAATTCACGCAGGAATCCTCCGGAAACGAAAAAAACGCAACCTGCCATTGCATGCCAACAAATAGGTATTGCAATTGCAAACTTGTGGCAATTCCCGGAAAAAGTGGCGAAAAAGCGATCACTGCAGCGCACACACCGTCCACCGGACAGAAGAGGTGCAAATTGTGGGATCTGCAACTCGGGCTGAATGCTCCTGCAATTGCAGGAAAAAAAGTGCCGAAAAAATCGCCGCTGCGCGCACACGGATCACAACACGTGCGGACTTTTCCGAAGAATGAAAGACAAGACGTAAGGTATGATGCCTTCTTTTCGGCAAAAACCCACAACCCAAAATTTACTCTTGAATAAAAAGACAAAACACCATTGAAAAAAGAAAAAAACATATTTCACTCACTCACAGAACCCCAGCGCAACACAAATCCAACCTACATTATAGAAATACCACAGCGAGACTGCTCCTTCACAAACATGTTCAAAGCTCCTCTTGCCCTGGGAATCCAAGATAAGTTAAAGTTTGGCCTACCTACCTACCTAAAGACAAAAATGAATGAAAGAAAAACAGAAAAACTTAGCTCTGAATCTTGGCTAAATCCCTCATCATCGGCTCAGCGTCAGATCAATCATCCTCCGGCTAGGTTATCGTCATCACCAACACCTCCCTCGTCCTTCACTCCGCCTCATCTCCCGAGCTCATCAGACATCCGTCACCACAGTTCATCCAACTGCTCACCTTGACATTCTAAAACAGGAGAAAAAAGAAAGAGAAAAAAGGATGAAGGAGGGAAGCAAAGCAACCTCAAAAGAGGCAGCCTTTAAAAAGAATAAAAAGAAAAGAAATACAAGAAAGAAACAAGAAATGTAAGAAAGGAACCAAATGAAATATATATGAGAACTTCCCCTTTCCAGTGCACAACAACGGGGGGAATGGTTCGCCTTGTGTCAGTCACGCGGCGAGAGCGCTGTCCGGCATAAGCTCGGTTAACTAGCGCAGGGAGTCACGGAAGCACCAGCGGCGTTCGCCAGCAGTACGCACACTCCCTCTTCCCAGCTGCGTGAAAACGGTTTTGCACTGACCACGCAGTGGGGGGCCGCCAACATGGGCCGCCGTCTCCGGGCAGGTTCCCGGCTTAGGTCTGGGCGTGGGTCCCCGACCCTTTCCCAAACCTCATCTATATCAACCCCGTGGCAATGCACCAGATCGGATCCGAAAAAATAGATAAAGAAAAACAAAAAATCTCCAACCACCCTCAGTGCTAGGCAGCAGAAACCTTTCCCTTCCACTTAACAAGATATTGCTTCGCATGTTCCACCCACTGGTCTGATTCCTTCTCCCTCCCTATTCCCAGTCGCTCACGAACAAGTGCCCTTC
>JASGXE010015061.1:0-35974 GCA_030068105.1 Sinentomon sp. SZTP_YWyxl
GAGTTGCATGTTAGAGTATATATTCGAAGAAGTTTCCAAAGTCTAAATATGTATATGAGAGTAATTAAACCATTGTCAGAATACAGTTTACTAACACTAGTTTCCCAATATTTGCTGTATGAATGACATAACAGAGTAATTCGAAAAATGTTCTCTCACAACGTTTGACTTTGTCAACAAGCTCCGCCCTCCGAACTGAATGTATCAGCAAATCAGGCTGTACCACAGCAACATGCGGGAAGTAAGGATCTTCCAAATTATAATGGTAAGTTTGCTCACTTGACTAACTTGTTACAAACTAGAGATAGAATTTGGGATATTATTATCAGAGTGCAAAAACATTAATGATATTGGTTTACGCATTATCACTTCTTTGGAATGCTAAGTTATTTTTGCTATCCTGCGTTAAACTGTTAAGAAATTTGGAATCATCCTTTCTTCGATTGACGATGGCGTGATTTTCAAAACACGATGCTGTAGAGCAATCATAACAACTATCAGACATCAGGAGAATTGGGATACACTTTGATCGGCTGCATTTTAGTCTGTTTTTATACGGCGACAGTGACCAACTTGACTAAAAGGAATGCAAGAATTTTATCGGCCTTCATGAAGATGAAACATGCAATTGGGGAATGCTGGATTTTGTTCTTTAAAAATGGAGCCGTGGTGGTTTTGGTGGAATGCTTGGTAAGTTTCCGTGGTTTCTGGGCTCGATTCGGACGATTGAGCCTTGCATAATTTTTTGTGTTTTTGAGTCTGTCTAGTGTCAAATTTCAGGAGGGTTGAGGACGAGCGATTTCATTCCATCTGACAGTGTCCGTCATGTATGTCAGTCTTCGGATTGATGCCACATATGCAAAGAAATGGAATCAGGAAAATTACTTTTAGTTACAAAATTTAGTAGATCGTCATGGGTCAATTGTGGATTGAATTTCGGTCCGAAAGGTATTTGAGGTTATGATGCATGTAGCAAACAGAAGCTTTGAAACCTGCACCAAAAGTATCACAATCAATTTTAGGGTATGCGATATGGAAAGGATTGGTTCGAATGGCAATGTTCTTGTTGAATGGTTTGTTCAGACTTTTTGCGTGTACTTTTCGATTGAATCAAGAAAATCTACTCGTAAGGGCACTTATGATTAAGTAACGGTTGATTGTTTAGGTAATTTTGAGTGTGAAAGATTATATATATATCTTTTTTCAGATGATATTACAGAGAGGTTAAAAAAACGGTGGATAAAAGGACTTAACCTTTAAAAAAAATTAATTTTTCGTGTAAAGAGAGTTTTAAAATTTCTCTTTTAGGGCAGGATCCTTAAAAACCATAATTCGTATCAGTCTTTAAATCCCAAGACAATTATCCATTTCCCCTACACTCTGTCAACATACCTTCACATAATGAATTCACAATAAATCGCGATTTGAAATCGAAGATGAACGAATTTTATATCTGGTAATTAAAAAACAAACAAATCCTGTGTTCATAAAATATTGCGTGAAAAGAGATCTAAACTAGCACTTCCAAGATCCCAAGACAAGTTAGTCACATTTAGGCCTAGCATCGCGGTGTGCTAAACTTACCGTCACACAATGAATTCACAATAAATGGTGATTTAAAATCGAACATGAAAGAATTTTATATCTGTTAATTGAAAAAAGTAAAAAGCAAATCCTGTGTTCATAAAATATTGCGTGAAGAGATACCTAAACTAGCTCTTTCAAGATCCCAGGACAAGTTAGTCACATTTACCCCCAGCATCTCGGTGTGCTAGACATACCTTCACAAAATGAATTCACAACAAATCGCGATTTGAAATCGAACATGAAAGAATTTTTATCTGGTAATTAAAAAAACAAACAATTCCTGTGTTCATAAAATATTGCGTGGAAAGAGATCTAAACTGTTTTTTGTTTGAATGATATAAATAACTCGCAGCCCGGTAATTGAATCTGACCAGTGATATCTGTTCTCACTGACTGATGGACTTGACTAACCCAGTTCACGTTTTGTTCTAATTCTTTAGTAATCGCATTTGTAAGTCAGTGCGCGCACATTTATGATTTAAAACTACAAAGCCGGCAACAGATGAGCTATTTTGTATACTCGCTGGCCTGGAAATTTTTACAGAGAAAGCTTGTTTATTGCCATGGAAGGTCATCCACCGGCTGAATAGATAACGAAATATATCAGTAGGGGCTTCGATACGCAAATTTTACCAAGTATTTCAAAAAAAGTTGTGAGAGCAAGTTACCGAATCACGTGGAGGCAGAAGGTTCGAGCATTCCAGAATCTGCCAAAATTCGAAATTGTCAACGAAGTGAAGTACTCTCGTGGACAAATTATGTTTGATGCAACATCGTTTATGCAACAACAAACTAAGCAGCTTTCTCTTTGCATGAGTATCAATTTTGTAGAGACTGAAAAGGTGGACGCAAAAGCAGAACTGAAAATTTAGGTCAACATAGGTTGAAATATGGTTCGAACCACCAGGCGGAAAAGTTTTTTTTACTGAGTCAGACAAATCGTTTTTTATGGGGGTCGGACGTGCAATTTGGCTGAACAATTTTCGTTGCGTTGTTGTAAGTTTGTTGTATAAATTGCGACAAGTTGGCGAAAATGAGATAATAATGTCAGAGAATGGCTTACATACTCAAGAATACCTGTCCAATCACGTTTGCTGCATGTTCAACACAGAACAGGTGTCTGTACATGTTTTTTGAAAGGCGGAAACTCCGAAAATATAATCATTCAATCAGTCAATCAATAAATCAAATTTCCGTAAACACAAAGAGATCTAGAAAGTGAATCTTTCTTTCATCCACAGCATTGTTCTTGTTCAAAGAAAATAAGAAATTCCACTGCCATAAATATATAATTCTTCAAAGAAAACAAGAACTTCTACTGCCACAAAGATATAATTGTTCAAAGAAAATAAGAAATTCTACTGCCACAAAGATTAATTGTTAAAAAAAAAGAAATTCTATAATGCCACAAAGATATACAATTGTTCAAAGAAAATAAGAAATTTGTACTGCCATAAAGATATAGGATATCACTTTTTGTAAAAGAAATTTTTTTTATGCCACACTTTTTAATCCCCAGGCGAAAAGACCTCCAGATTGCCAGAAGATGACGCAAGATCATAGAAAATTCCACGTAGTGCCAATCTGTAGTTTTTCTCACTTTGGGAAGATTCACAGTATAACAAAGATTGTATAACATGTTCTGATAGATGATGGTTTACCCTGCAAAAAGAACTTACTTACCTTAATTGGATTTATTATAACCAAACGAGATTGGTCTCCCCACGTAAACATACTCACTTCTAAAGCAAACAGAGGTCCTGTATTTGAAAAACAGAATAACACAAAGTATCCTCCTAGGATTCGGAAGCTGGCCTGTCTCAGCATCGTCCGTAAATCCTGGAATATGCTGTTACAACTTGGATTCCCTGAAGATTTTAGATCTGGAGAAGACACAGCGCTAGGTTTCTCTTTTCTTGATAGGTGATCAAAGCACCCAGAGGAGCAAATTAAATCAAACTGATGAGAAAGTTGTGTCAGCCTCATGTGCATGAGCTTTCTTGGGAAGGGACTGCCTCAAAGGAAGGAAGGAGATTTTTGACATGACTTTTCTTATGGTCCTTGCAACCGTTAGAGTTGGGTTTCTTTGTTGGGAATCTGTAGGCTTGTATTCATTCTACTCGATGTTCGTAGACCACAATTAAAAGCTCAGCTCACAGACCTGTAAAGGGCATTGGCATGTACTCCTTCTTGGGCAGGATTATCCGGGAGTGGATCTTCTCCCTGAGAGATTGTTTGACCTGCCATTGAGTATCCTTGTCTTGCAGCAGAGACTGCGCGATTGTCATTGCTGGAATATGCCTCTCCCGTAATTGCAATAGCTCAGTCCTTCCTTGGAGTGGTTTTGCGATAAGCCATATGGCATGAGCTCAAATGTTCCGGTTTGCCAGTTTACAAACCCTGCCGCGACTTTAGATGGCAGGCCGGGGCACCCAACGGCCATTGTTTTTTCCGAGAGGGGACAGGGGTTTTCAGGTTTAAATAGCTTTAGGTAAGAAAAAACAATTATTTTTATTCTTGCGAGTGTAGGGCCTCAATCGAGCATTCTTGCGCCAAACACTCTCTGCCATCTGAAGTCGCGGCAAGGGTTGTAAAACCGCTTCCGGTTTCAACATGCAAAAGTTGTTGCAAAATGCTTTTTAGTTGATTTCAATAACTTTTTATACCTCTGCTTTATTCGTTCTTTAGCATGTGGCTCATTGAAAGGAGGAAACTCAAAATATAAAAACTAATCTATCATTTTGCTAATCGAAATCATCATCTCTCATTATGTCTCCGCATTCAAGTCAAACCTTTTAGCAAATGGAAACAATCATCTCCCATTCCCTCTGGATATAAGAAGCCTTTTTTGAAAACGGCTGTACAGTTAATTACCTCTCCTGGATTGAAATTAAAAAAATCGGTTTTACGTAAACTTGAATCACCTTATAAAACAGGAGTTGGGAATGCCTTCAACATGTGAAAAGTATTATTTTATTTTATCTGAGCATTATTTTTAAAAACGAGATGAATCCTCTATCTAAGCGACACATTTTCTTTCTGATGTTTTAGATCCACCTAACATTAATCAAAATAAGGAATTTCCTCTGTCGAGTTCTGCCTCGGGATATCTTAACAATTCATCAGCAGGTAAATCATCAAAATTTTTTAAAATTTACAAGTGTAAGCATATCTGCAGCCGACTCGGAATTGTAACTGCAAATTAGGTTAAATAATTTAAAAACTCGCAAAATGATAGCGAAGGAATTGTGTGTGCCCAGTTCTTTATTCCGACATGGCAGATTATAATTTGGGTTATCTCAACAATTCAGCAGAGGCAAATGATTGAAAATTTCAAAAAAAAAAAAAACAAGTGCAAGCATGTCTGCAACCGACTCGAAATCGATAGCGAAAATAAGGAAAAATAAATTAAAATCTCATAAAATGAGAGCGAAGGAATTGTATGTGCCCAGTTCTAATTCAGACTCGGCAAATCATCAGATTCAACTAAATTATCGAAAATTTCAAAAATTTGACAAGTGTAAGAATATGTGAAGCCGACGCGATATCGCAACCGAAAATTGGGTCAAACAAATTAAAAACTTATTTACTAATTAGGTAACTATTTAAACTATTTTTAATTAAAATATATTTAAAATAAACAATTTAAATTTTCACGACAAAAAACCACAGCGACGAAATTCTGCAAGAACCGAGAGGGAAATTAGTTGCGGAGTTGTTGGGCATGTCCGCAGAAAAGTTGCCAAAGTACTTCGTATGAGCAAAAGCGCGCAAAACCCGATTTATGCATGAGCTGTCAGCGCAGGGAGAATAACAGGAACAAAGGCGAAGAGAGCTACAACGGCGCACCGACACATAGTTACTCGTATAAAAGATCATTTATCAGCAAAGGTGGTGATAAATCGTATTTTTCTGGTGCCACCGGAGATACCTTGTATTCGGAGACATTTCAACAGAAAAGCAAGCAATATGGTATCGCAGCAAATAGAGGACAAGTCAGGAATCCGTCGGTTTACTACTGCATTCAATATTATTAGTATTTCAAAAGTCCAAAAGTCTAATGACAACCCAGATATGAGCATTGAAGTTTGGAGGAAATTACGGTAGCTTGGGTGTCCCGGTTCTAATAGTTCGTGTGCAGAGTTTGCAGAAAAGCACGCGGAAAAATCTAGATCTCAGAAATTCGGAAATAGCAAAACAATAAAGATTGGAAAACTGGAATTAGTCATGTCTGTCAATTGATCTTCCGGTCTTGCACCATTTCTGGAATAAACACATTTTTTCTTCTGCGAGAGTATGAAGGTGTACGGACTTTTTAGGTTAACGATTTTAACAGTACGGTGTAACATCTAGGCTTTTTATTTACTAACACGTGCTTTCATTTTTGATGAATACAGCAAAGTTCAAATGTGGTTAATTTTTGTGTTCATAATCTCCAATTTTCTAGCCCCACAATTTCGACCTGCGACACAAACATTTTCAACAAATGTTTCACAAAATACAGATAGCTCAACTAACATTGCAGAAACTTCACAGTCGATCATGCACGAGACTAGTAAGAATTTCATTCTGTTATTCGTATTGTTGCGATGTTTTGGATTGGAATGCTCTGTATACGCCGAGGATAACCTGATGAAGCTGGGAGAACCGGTTGTTCCAATACATTGCAATTCGTTTTGTAATTGAATTAAATTAAATTGAATTGTTTATAATCGTTTTTAGAGCTTGGTCCATTTCATATATGTCTGAGTAAATAGAGATCGAAACAACAAAAAAAAGTCAAAGCATTAAACTAGCTACATTCAAAGAAAACACAAAAAAACCCAGAAGAATGAGAAGAATCAACTTCGAATTGAACTGTAAACTGCTGAAGGGAACATTGCAAGGCCGATGAAGCTCTAAAAGAATGTTCTGTTACGTGCTTTCAGCAGATTGGTGGAAATTGGGATTTTACCCATTTTGCCGGTTTTGAATTCAAGTCAGAAATCTCTCGCGGAAGAAATGGGTGTTTCTATACTTTAGCACTATAGGGCATGGAAGAGTCCTTATAATGAATTTTTGGCTATGCCGAAAAAAATACGTGGGTCTCAGAATTAACGGTTAGAATATATTCCAACCACCGACGTTAGAAACTAATTTAAATAGGCATTATTGCTGATTTTTCTTCCGATATGTAGCGGAGTCCACTTTAATTTTGAAATCATATCAGACACCCTGCAGAATCGAGACTTTTTCCAGTTACAAAAGATGACCCCAAATGCTCTATGTTTTCAATTGAGCACAATCAGCAGCTAGGTAAGTGTCCCAAACGACCGATGTGTATTCAAGCGGTGGTCTACTAAATGCAAATTAAGCAGGCACTGTGGTACTTGGAGGACATCCCTTAAAATTTCGGCGAATGAAATACATGGCCTTACATGCACATGTTGTAATAAAATTGCATTAATGTGCATAGACCAACTTATTTCGGCAGTGAGATTAGACACAAAGATAAGTTATTTTCTCGACATGTTCAAGCACGGCAGCATTAATGGCGTAATTTTGGCGATCTGGACTGCCTTTGCTTGAGAAAGATCCAGTTTGTATTTTTCAGCATGTGTTTCATACTGTTTCTGCGCTTGTTTTCGACAAGCGTGAAATTGTTAAAAGGTCGTTCTGGTGTTCACGGCAGTCAAAACAAAATTTTCGGTAATTGCGCAAAAACGGGGTATATTCTCGCAGATCATAAAAAAGTATGGACCAAAAACACCTTCCTGTGGCACTCCAGAAGTGACGGGTAGCTCAGACACGGAATACAAAACTTTAACTCCTTGGAAACGATTTGTCAAACAACCAGAAACGCGCTAACAAAAATATCATCAACACCCAGCACTTCCATCTTATATGTATACGGAGTTATCAAAAGTCCTCGAATAAAGGCGATATTTTAAAGGACTTGTCATTGCAGGGGCCATCTGATTTCGATAGGGGTTGCTGCAACTGCACGCCTCATACTGCCAACGTCTGGTACCACGGATGTACAGTGTCTAGCCATGGCTGCAGGCATTCTCTCGGGGGTGTACAGTCACAAAAACAACAATGACTTTCATGATCCAATGCAGGTACTTGCACTAAAGGAGTCATTATTGTTTCTGTGACTGCACTGCAAAGAATTTAACTACAAATTCAAGATTAAAAAAAATTGAGCGTCAGGTTTCTTCTTCAATGACAACTGCATAATAAACAGATTTTAACATTTTTAAGGTGTTATCACAATTTAGAACTAGCTGCGACGGTCATCTGGAACTCTGAAACGACTCCCAGCAAAACCACCAGACATCCGAGAACATCCTCTAACGTCCGGGAACATCCTTAAACGCCAAGCGCCGCTAAATTACTGCAAGAGGAGCTATCCTGTTCTGTGCTGTTCTGTGTTTTGAGCCAATCCGTCTCCCATTAAGAAAAGACATGTACCAAGGGATACGATATCTCTAAACAACAACAATTACATGAAAGTTTCTACTGCTAAATGATGCTGTACACCAAGGTGGTGGCAGTGCCGCTGGCTTTGCAAGGCCGGTAGATGGCTTTTCTTAAATTAAACCGAAGCACGTTTTTGATGAAGTGCCAAGATTCATTTGTGGAACTTCCTGCGGATATCCTTTCACCATATTGTGCAAACAGATAAATTGTGCTAACAGATAAATAATTGAAGTAATGCTGAATCGGCATCTTTGGTATCTGCACGGCAATCACACATAGTTGACTTCTGGCTGATCGTCTTTGTGAAAAATTGTATCAGTGGACAAGGCGACGATTGACACATATTTCTTGGACGACTTGTCTTCTGACTTTAGTTTAGCGTTGAAACAAAGCATTTCAGGCAATTTTGCAAGGTGGAGCTTGATTCTTGCAAAAATTTGAAGGAGTCCAAATTTGTACGCGTTGAAAAGATCCAATGTTAGACATCAAAAACAAAACATGGAAAAAAGCCGACAAGCAGACTGACCAGCCAAAATCTGATGATTTCTTCATTCCATTCACTTTGAAATCGCTACTGGTCGGAGAGAAGCAGCGTTTAAATGATAGTCAGTCCAGGGGACTTTCCTGTCGTCATGGATGAATAATGGAAGGGCAAAAAAGTACCGGAAGATTCGTGTTTTGATGTTCTAGAACCATTGTACGAATACAGATTAATAATCGCCGTTTCTGGTTCTAGCAGTATCCCAATGTTTGCGGTATGAATGATATCAAAGAATAATTCGAAAAATGTTCACTCACAACATTCAACTTTGTCAACAGCTCCGCCCTCCGATCTGAATGTATCAACAAATCAGGCTGCTCTGCAGCAAGCTGCGGGAAATAAGGATCTTCCAAATTATAATGGTGAGTTGGTACATTTGACTACGTTGTCAAAAACTACAGTTTCAATCGGGATTCATGATCAGAGTTCAAATACAGTCTAGGATCGGACTATGATCATCTTTTTATGATATTGGTTTACGATATTTTGATCACTTCTTTGGAATCCTTCGTTAAATTGTTGGAGTTATCCTTTCTTTAAATGACATGATTTTCAATATACGATGCAGTAGACAGAGCTTTCTTAACAACTACCCAGGCTAACAGAAGAATTGGGCTACATTTTGATTGGGCTACATTCTAATCGGCGAGATTTTAATCTTTTTTATACGGCGACAGTGACCTATTTTACTTTAGAGGATACAATAATTATGTTGGACTTTCATGACGATGATGCTATTGGGGAATACTGGAAATTGGTCCCTAAAATGGAGCCGTAGTAGTTTTTGTTGAATCCCGGGTAATTTTCGCGGTTTCTGGGTTCGTTTCGGACGATTGAGCCTTCAGTTATTTTTGATGTTATTGAGTCCGTCTTATATTACAATTGGCGGGGTTGCGGACAAGTGGTTTCATTCCGATCATTCCGACTGATAGCGCCCAGCATGTCCTTCAGTCTTCGGGTTGAAGCACAATGCAAGGAAATGGAATCATGTAAATTCTTTTTGTTTGTTACAAAATTTAGTAGATCGCCAGGACGATTTTGGATTGAATTTGGACATAAGTACAAGCGGTTGTTTGAAGTTATGATGCAAGTAGCAGTCAGAAAGCGTTGAAGTCTACACCACAAGTGTCGCACTCCATTTTAGGGTACGCGACTTCGAACGGATTGGTTCGAATAATTGTTGAGACTTATTTGTGTGAAACTTCGATTTTTATTGCCAATGAAATGTCTCTCTCAGGACAGGATGTTATAAATATCCGTGGAATTCAGTATAAGCTCTTTCGCGATTCCAAGTCAGGTAAGTCACATTTACCCCAAAATTCAATTTATGTTATGAATTTAAATAATGAATTTAAATTTAAATACATTAAATTTAAATATTAAATTTCATAATCAATTTAAATAATAAATTTAAATAATGAATTCACAATTTTAAATTGAATGAATTTTATTGAATTAATTTTATTTAATTTTTTTTAATTTTATTTAATTTAATTTTATTGGATTATTGAATAATTGAATTATTGAATTATTGAATTATTGAATTATTGAATTTTTGAATTATTGAATTATTGAATTATTGAATTATTGAATGAAAATATTAAATTTAAATAATGAATTCACAATTTTAAATTGAATGAATTTTATTGAATTAATTTAATTTAATTTTATTGAATTAATTTTAATGAATCATATTTCAATTTTAAATTGAATGAATAATGAATTTAAATTTAAATTCATTAAATTTAAATTCAAAAATTAAATTTACACAAAGAATTTAAGTAATGATTTGAAACAATGAATTCACAATAATATAGCAATTTTAAATCGAATATGAATGTATTTTATATAATTTATAACAAAACAAACAAATCCTGTGTTCATAAGATACGATGTGAAAAGAAGATTTAAACTGTTTTTAGTTTGCATGATATGAATAACACGCAGCCGGTAATATCTGACCAGTGATCTCTCTGTTTTTACTGACTGGCCTTTGGAACTTGACTAACCCTAAGTTCACGTTTCGTTCTGAATGCTTTAGTAACCGCATTTGTAATCCATTTAATGCACTTGTGTGCGTAATCCACTCACGCACACATGTACAATTTAACAATGTAAAGTTAGTAAGCGGCGAGGCAAGTGCACTCGATGGCCCGGAAAGTTTTTCTGTGGTCCGAATGTTTGAGAACAGAAAGTTTGTTCTGCAATGTGAGGTCGTCTACCGAATGGATAGAGAACGAAATTGTTCTAATAGGGACATTCAAACACATACGACACTGTAAGTCATTCAAAAAAGGTGGTGTTGGCAAATGGAATGTTGTGGAGTCAAAAGGTTCCAGCTTTTACAGAATATCAAATCTTCGGAATTGACAAAATGAACTAAAATAATTTGCAACATTGTTTTTAAAAACAATATCTTTTATGCAACAACAAATAAAACAGCTTCCTTTTATGAATATAAATTTTGTACAATCTGAAAAGGCGCATTCAAAAGCAGAACGGCAAATTTAGTGTAATGTATCGGTTGCAACATGAGCTTCAAACCACTACGTGAAATCGTTTTACGGATATAATGTAGTCAGACAAATCGTTTTCATGGGTTCGGAGATGCAATTGGCCAAACATCATTCGTAACGTTGTTGCAAGTTTGTTGCTAAAATTGGGAAAAGTTCGCGAAAGTGAGAAAACAAAATCAGAGAATGAGATGCATCTCAATTATACCCCTCCGATGAATTTTGCAATGCTCGATCTTCCTGATAACATAAAGAAATCTAGAAAGTGAATCTTTCTTAACCCACAGCATTGTTCTTGCACAAAGAAAGCAAGGAAAAGGAATTTTTGAAAAGGAGTTTTAATTTTGAAAAGGAATATTTGAAAAGGAATTTTATTTTGAAAAGGAATTTTAATTATCAATTCATCACTTTTTCACCGCCAGGCGAAAAGGCGCCGACCCAAATATATTAGTAAAAATGGCTGTCCGTTATCAAAATGCTCCTATTGGGCTGTAGCCGATATTGCTGTGTCGGATGAAAAATGATCCTTGATGTTTTTTTTTGTCAGAAGATGTCGGCAAGATAATTGCACATTTCAAATGTATATTTTTTCTCACTTTGGGAACATTCAAAGTTTAGAAACAGAAGACGGTCAACTGTTAACGAACACGATTCAAAAAAATCTGCAATTATTATCTGTAATTTTTTTTATCGAAGTTGGATGATATTTTCGTTTTATTCAAACACAATTGCAAACTCTCTTCCAGAGGAATACTTTATCATCAAAAATGGTCAGCCTTTCATTGTATCCGTCGGACAAAAATCTGGTAAGCGTGATTCGTAAGAGGCAAGTAATGAGAGGTTTAGGTAGCAGTGGATGAAATCGGATGATTTGTTTTCTTCAAATAACCTTTGAAATCGCGGTGGGTCAGAGAGTCACATTGAATGACGTTAAAATGACAATCCTTTATAAGGTATTTTCCTGTTCTGTTGAAGTTGTGTTATTGAGGTGGTCAATGTTAGAGTAAGCTAGTCTCTAATGTTAATGAATGCGTCAAAAGAGATTACCGTTCCGGGTATGCAGCGTCATTGAAGTACCAACTTTTTTGGACAAGTACGAGGTTCTTTTTTTGGAAAAAATCCGGAATTGTTCTCCCACAGGCGCACCACACGACATATTGCTAAGAATTTGGTCCATAATGCAACCCCACCCTTTGGTCTTTTGCCTACGAAATTGCATCAATTTCCGGCCAGTGGTTTCTTTTCTGTTACCATTTGAATTTGATCTCCTTTTTGACACTGGTCATTTGAATTTTTCAATAGAGGAACAAAGAGTGGTGGTGAAATGTTACACTATCCAGGGATGAAGCCGTCTGAGAATCATCAACAGCAGGTTGCTCCAAGTTTGTGGGGAATTTTCTCTTTCCGCGGTGCACCATGCAGAGGGGTCCGGACCTCCACTCCGACGATGCAGCCACAAACCGGCAGCGGACCACCAATTCTCAGACAATGCTATTTTTGGCTGCGTCAAGAAGACTGAGCACCCATTCGAAAACTGACCTTTGCCATTTTCAAGTGCTGGCCCCGAATTCGATGCACAGCCTATTTCGTTATCTTCAAGGACTCAGCTATCTCCTGCACCATCAATTTTCGGTCTGTCAAAACTTTTTTTCCACCTGTGCAATGTTTGTTGGAGTGGTTCTTGTTTTTTTGGCCGTCTGGACCGTTCTGCATGGTGCAGCGTGTGTCCCATCCTCCCTTAATTTTTCAGGGAAGTTAATAGGCACTGCTGCTAGGAAGAGAAGAGTCTCCAGAAACTTGTAGCAGCCTGCTCTTAAGGAATCTCACACGGCATCATCTTTGAGCAGTGAAACATTTCACCACCACTCTTTGTTTCTCCTTCGAAAAATTCATACTAAATGGCCAGTGTCAAAAAGAAGACCGAATGCTGACAGGAGAGAAACCACTGGCCGGAAATGGATGCAATTTCGTAGGCAAAGGACCAAAGGTGGGGCTGCATTTTGGACCAAATTCATAGCAATATGTCGTGTGGTGCACCTGTGGGAGAACAATTCCGGATTTTTTCCAAACGCACCTCGTATGACTTCTCAGTCTTACAAATTAACCTCGGACAGAAGATGTTGTTCAGCTCAATGACCGATAGTCGATTTATTGGTCCACTGATGTGTTACACAGATGGGTCAGACCTCCTTTTGGTCCTTCTGTCGCAACAAACTTTATCAGCGATTGACGATTTTCAAATTAACTCTGTGCTCCAGATTCTCAGTTAGCAATTATGCTTTTCCACCATAAAAGCCCACCATGACAGAGCTCTGTACTGCTTAAAGACCAACCAACAGATCAAATCCAAAGATTTCATGCAGTGAAACAGAACACTATACCTTTGTATTTTGGTATTACTATAATTCATCTCTTAAGCAACAAACAGAGAAACAACTTAAAACAAAAAGCATTTGATCTGTGGTGAGGATCCTCCAAAATACCAATTAAATAACAATCAAATTGCGAGTGTCCTGCGGACCAATCTAATCTAAGCCAATAAACCGTCCTATCGCAAACGCAACACCTCGCGGTGTGACTCGCTACCTGGTAAACGGTGACCAAGACGCACAAGGGATGACTGACTGGAGATCGTAGTCGACCTGTTGTTACAACCGTTGACGGAATGTGCCGTGTTGTGGCAACGTGCCCACAACGACTGTGTCAAACGATACGTCGACAATGGGCCTTTGGCCCTAGATTCCATGGCCAACGGGAACATTGGCGGCCAGAAGAAAGGTCTAGATTGTAACTTTCGTCATCAACTGAGCATGTGACGCTGGTGACACTGCTGCCCGGAACGACTGTATCACAATTCGATTTGGCAGATAGGTAAGTGTCAGACGAGATATTTTGTAATGGATAGACTCTACACTGGTTTCAATGCACTCGCGTTCATCTTTTTCTCTGCAACGACAGGAACGTTGACACACTCACGTTCATTTTTTTCTCTGCTTCAGCAGACACAGCTTGACGTTGGCGTAATCTAGTTCATTAAGCAGCTTCTGCTTTTTCGAGGCACTCAAGTTCATTCGCTTGTGGTGAGACAAGACAAGCACTTCAGAAATCAATGAGGATTGGCAACAGATTGATCTGGCTGACTTGATCGCCAGCTGGCGTCCACCAAAAAAAAACGGCGAAAATTGAAATATTTCGTCGAAGAAAACGACACATCCCCTCAGAAACTCGAAACAAGATGGCTGGCGACTTATGCTTGCGAAAATGACAATTTTCTAAGCTCCACCCAGACACTTCAAAATATCACCAACAATGCTCTTGTTGTACTTCTTTAGGCTCGAAAACTTCCAATACTCCATTTGGAATTTGCATTAACATATCCCTTAGAAAATCTCCCAGAATCCGCTTCCTGCAAAAATCAGGAACCCAGAGAAATCAACCTTTCCAAGCGGCGTGCAACAGCAAAAGGCCACCTTTCCTGCCTTTGTAGCAGGGAGCAAACCCCTTGTGCTTAACAGCCAAATTTCTTTACATCGCTCGTCATTGGCTGATGATCCACGTCACTATTAGCGAGCAATCATATCAATCGTTTGGGCTTATCTGAAGGCCGGGATTTTTTGTTTATCAACGTCTAAGCGAGCACATGCCACAAAAGGCTTCACAAATTTCATTTTGAATTTTTCCGTTTCAATCGCTGACGTTGGTGTTTCGGCGAAGTGTTCCCGCCGCAACATTTTCATGCAATTTCCCTCGGCCCGTTCACAGTGTTCGAATGTATCTCTTCTCGGCCTGGACATTTCGTTTGAACTAGAATCATGGCTCCTAGCCTTGAATGCGTGGACTTTGAATGTCGATTGACTCTGCCTGGAGATCCGAAAGCATGACACCGAATTTGTTATATGCGCTACATTTCTTCTGATGAGCGCACACACCTCCGATGATGTTAAGTCTTGAATTTGCGCTCCGCTCTGTCACCCGGGATGCTATGGATCCCCACGCCATGGGATATGAAATCATACCACAGTGACTGTCAGTTTGTCGTTATTGCCTGCTAGAATAAGCCAGAACCTCTTCTGAAGCACTGAAAATCACAAAAAAAATAATTATGTTTAAGCCAGAAATTGCGGGGTAAGACACGGATATTTGGAAGTGTGCCCTCTGACCTTTCATGTAGTCCAAAATCGGCAAAAACATACCCAAAATGAACCAGGAGCTTGCGGTAATGCCATTTTGATAACGGCATTTCATTTAAAACAATACGATTGTGGGATTTTTCATCCGTCACCAAAATTGACCTTCAAATATTCAACTCTAAAGTAGTGAATTGACCACCATTGCTGAGCAGAGAACACTACATACAACAAGTTTGCACATATGTACTAAACAACGCGCAAATGCAAGACGTCTATCTAAAATATAAACGCATTTCCTAGAAATCAACCGGAACTATCTCATCAAAGGAATCATGGGGTGTCAATTGAAAAAAGTGAAATGGTGCAAAGCGAACCACAAAAGAAGTAGGCTAGCTAGTTATCTAAAGTGCTCAACGAATCATTTTACAACATCAACAAAAAATATTTTACAGCCAACGGAGATGGAGGTTTAACAAACAGCTTGTCTGGTGGTCAATTGCAATTCACGGACGACGTCTCAGTTGCCCAGCAATCAAACTTGGCCTCCTTGAATTCAACCCGTTAGTGAAAATCCCTCCTATTTGTCGACACGTATTAGCCTGCTCGGGCTCCTATTGCTAAACTTTGAACTGTTGGCAACTCATGATCAATTGGTCTCCGATTTCAAAACTTTGACACATCAGCACCTGCAACAGAAGAGCGATAAAGCCGCAGGCCTTTATGCTCAACGCTTGGATCTTTTGGGCAGATCTGTGAATATTTTTATTATTAAAATTAGGACGATATTTTGGTTCATAGAAAAAAATATGTTCAATCTACAGTGACAGGCATGAACGTTATTTCGACGTGAGAAGGCTGTCATTGATAAAAGACGCAACTTCCGGGAAGTAGAGTGTTCCCTTTCTTTCTCCCGAAAACTAAGCTACAGAGTACAGACACATGCGGTGATTTCAAACTTCTCCCTCCAAGAGGTTTTGCGGGTGTTTTTTATAAGTGAGACTGATGCGCAGTGGAAATTCTTTAAGCAGACTCGAGTAAAACATAGCTGCTGCACGGATAAAAGCACTGACCGTGGGGACATCAATTCGGGATTAACGCTAATCCGGCGTTGTGGACGAATTTTTTTCCATTGAAGTAAATAGCAAAAATTTAGTCCAATAACCTCGGATTAGCGTTAATCCGGAGTTGATATCCCACAGTGGAGGGTGTTAGAAGCGTCCATCTATAATGAATAGGCAACCGTTTATCTCGATAAGTGCGAAAAATACTTTTTATCAGACAAGGAACCGGTATGTCACACGACAGTGTCTGACTGGGTTTTGGTCAAAACGCGAGTAATGAAGCCATAATCTGGTTCATGCTCAAACTCCTACGTCTTTGTCCTCATGGGCCATGTAATCCGATATCCCGGTATCTGTGAATGAAAATGCATGGTTTCTGCGAGCTAATAAGCATGGTTAAACAAATTAGCCGCAACTGAACCAAATCCGCCATTATAGCTTGCCTTTCCTTTCTTTCCTCCTTCTAGATCTCAATAAAACATAAATGCACGCGAAAGTCCAATTAGGTAGAATTTTTCTCATCACATCAACGATGTTTTCCTTTTTTTTTTTATCCAAGTAAAAGATGAAATTCGTCTGGATTCGGAAACAAAAACCAATGAAAGACTTTGAACTTAATCAAGGCTTCAGCACAAAGCCAGCCGACTGCCGTTGTCAGCGCAGCAGTAAAACAGGTTCAATGCTTGAACGTGGCCGGCTTGCAGCTGTGGTACACTTAAAACAGTATTGGCACCTTTTCAGTTTCAATGGTCGCTCTCAGCATACATTCTGGAATCTTGAAGCTGCAAGTGAGCTTCACGTTTTTCGCTTTTTGGAGATGCCGATGAAAATAGTTATTCAAGCGAAAACAATTGCTCCTGATGACACCGATCTCATATGAGATGTCTCATAAGATTTCAGTACCATCAGGAGCAGTTGCTATGTTTGAAAATTGCCAACTCAAATTCACACCCCTGGCAATTGCCGTCTGCTCCTGCAATTGACAATGATGCGAATTTACACGGAATGTCCCTTGTTTAAATTTTGCAAATCTCTTCATGAACTCCTGGAATGATATTTGCCCGAAAAAGAAGTCGCACAGAAACGTTCCCTTTGTGGGCACACAAGTTATTGTTTGAAGCAACCTTAACAAAATCCCATTGTGGTGGTGCTTTTGGTTCTTCTTTAGGATTGAGCAACTCAACTCCACCGTCCATTGCTCCCTGCTTCTTACCTCTAGTTTTCTCTCTCTTTCCCTTCTTTTCTCCGGAATGGGGAATGCATCTTATAAGTTTTGGGGGTTGTAACTCACAGAGGGCCCAATATAATTATTATTGAGCCACAAGACGCTTTTGTGGCCTAATAATATTTTGCAAATTATAACGCTTTTGCCTTTGGAACAAGGGACCAGTTCATGACTGACGCTGTAATAAAGTAAAGATCCCGTGCATTTACGTGTAAATCGAAGGAAAAGATATTCAATTGGTCGAGATGTGAACTTTCGTTTGAAATATCTTTTTACCCATAAAAAGCTAATGGAGCCCGACAATGAACCAGTTAACGACTGTCGCTCTGCGTGGGCAAAGAAACAAGTCATCTGTGAAGATTCATTTCTCTTTGGATCCAGGCACGTAGGATCTGAAATTACATACCGGATATTCCGCGCACGCATTCACTAGCCGGCTGCTTGATTTTAATGCCGGTTAAATTATTTAAAGCTCTTCTACTTCTTTGCAACACGGGTAAGGGATATGCAATCACGGGAAGTTTATCAGGCTACTGTGTACCAAGCAATGGTGTATACGAATATACATATATACAGCTGGAGTGCTTTGTTCAAAAGGCTTCACAATTGAAGAGAGAATGGACGATGGTTTCCATTTGCAAAAAGGGTTTCACATGTGTGGAGACATAATAATGGCAGATAACTATTTCCATTTGCACAACAATTGCCAAACATATTGGTCCAGATGGAACAAAATGCGAACCAAGAATCTTTAAGCGGACAAGTACCATACCTTGCTAAAGTTGACACATCTTGAACAAGATGTGTGACAATTTTAGGCAGCAAGAGTCTGTGGCTAAGCACATCATAATATGCATTCGAGAAGTCAATAGCGACAGCGTCAACCTCTCCTGATTCTAATAAATGTACAGGTTGACGCCATAGCTATTAACTTCTCGAAGGCATTTGATGTGGAAAGCCACAGACTCTTGCCCAGAAAATTAGAACGCCTTGGGCTTGAGACTGACACTGTCCGATGGCGTCAGGGTATCTGTGACCGTTTTCAGTGGGGATTGGTGAGCACTCACCCAACGTCCTCATAGTCACCTCTGGATTCTCTCAGGGTAGCGTCCTGGGACCTCTGTTGTTCATATTCTACATTAACAATATAGTCCAAGGTATCAGGTATCGTATAGGGATGTAAAACGATAATTGCGTAATTTTGTCAAAAGTGACTGTGAACTGCTGCAAAAGTGGTGTGAAAGGCAGGTCGGATATGCAATGAATGTCGACAAATGGAATTTGTTAAGTTTCTCAACCAAGAAAGATTGCGTTGTATGGCATTATGTTCTTAATGATTATGTTTTACCCTGCACAATGAACTTCCTTACCTTGGATTCATTGCATCCAAACGTGATTGGTCACCCCAAGTCAACATGCTGACTTCGAAAGCGAACAGGGATCCTATGTGTTTTACAAAACGGAATTACACATGTACCCACATTGGACATGGCCTGTTTCAACCAAGTCCGTAAATAGTTTTTGTAGGCGATTTTATGTCCCGCAATCAGTTGGCCCCGCAGAAATAGAGTTGGTTTCGGATGAAATTGCTGAAATTGTTTCATGCTACCCAGGCCACCGCTTGATCATTACTGGGGTTTCAATTGTTCCTCTGTCGATTGGGTTTCCCTAACCGGAGGAACTCCTATAAAGGTGATGCCCTCCTCTACTTACAGCAATTATTCGGACTGATTTAGCATGTTCTTGTTCCAACTCGATGTGCTTCCAGTGGCCGAAACAACACCTTGGATTTGATATTCACTAACTTTAATTTGGAAAATTTAGCCGTTGAGGTGGAACCAGGACTCGCTGATCATGATTTTGTTGTTTTTAATCTCCTCTTAGCAGTCCATAACACCAAGAAAAAGCTGTCGTGGATCAAAGATCCAATAAGGCTAATTGGGTGGCCATAAAATGTAGGATTCATTACATGTTTCTTTGTTTCCTCGATCAATTGTCGAGCTTTTATCATAATGAGGTATGGACTGCATTCAAGTGTGCTGTTCACCAATGCCTTGCCATGGTTCCCATAAGACATGTGAAAGCCAACAACAGCAATCCATGGGTCTCTGCAAAATTTTTGACACTTCCGAGAAAAAAGAATAGGCTTGCCAAGATCATCCGTAACCCAAATGACCCGCGGCTGACCAATTGGCTTGCGTCTGTCCGCTCTGAACTTCGGGAGTGCGCTCGTAGCAATTTCAGTGAATATATTCAAAGAGCCATTTCAGATTCGTATTTCCGTCCTTTTTGGCGATTCATTAATGGACTCCGTTCATCGGGTGGACTCCCTTCATTGGCTCAAACTTCAAACTTGCATGTGCTACCTAATTCAGTTGGTTTGTGCGCCGATTCTTCCGATTTATATGATTTTACTCAAATCTCTCTGGTGGGAATTGAAAATTTGCTCTCAAAATTGTTGGCAAAAAAGGCTGCTGGTCCTGATTTGATCCCAACGAAATTTCTTAAAAATCCCTCTTTTTAGTTTTCTTTTTTCTTTGAAATCATCATCAGAAGATTTACACTGATCTCACACTGCCTGATGATTGGAAATTATCTAACGTGATTCCGATTACAAAGAAACGTCCATCAGAAAATCCTGATCTCTATCGCCCAATCTCCCTTCTGTCCGCAAAATTTTTGAAAAAAGTTTCTGTTCGCACATTATGAATTTTATTGAGCATAACCAACTATTACACCCAAATCAGCATGGATTTAGGAAGGGTCGTTCTTGCGTAACGCAGCTAGTGGAATTGACGTATGAAATTGGCTGTGCACTTGAGGCAAAGGAGGAGATGCATACAATTTTTGTTGACGTTAAAAAGGTTTTTGATTTAATACCCCATAATCTCTTCTTGCACAAGCTTATACTTTGCGAAAATTTCCAACACCACTCGTTGCTTTCATCGAGAGCTCGTGTCATCTCGCTTTAACGTGTTTGTGTTGATGGCCAGTACTCTGCCAGGATGGCCGCGTCACTTGTGGAGTTCCCCAAGGTAAGTGTTTTAGGTCCACTTTTATTTATAATATACATTAATGATCTTCCCACTACTCTCACATGCAAATCTCGACTTTTTGCCGATGATTTGGTTCCCTACGGCACCCCCGCAGGCGCATAGTTGCAGAACAATTTGGATATTCTAAATGCGTGGGCAACATCTTGGGGATTGGTTGTTAATGTTTCCAAATGCAACTGGATGACCTTTAAAAGAAGCTCTCGGTGTCCCCTTGTTGCAAATTATCTGGCTAAGACACAGCATAAGGTTGCTCGTTTCTTGATGTGTGATTAAATCATCCAGAGGAGTAAATCAAAAAATCACCCAGAGGAGAAAGTAGTGTCAGTCTCATGTTAGCTTTCTTGCGATGGACTCTCTCAGAGAAAGGAGTGCGGTGACACCTTTGACATGCCTTTTCTCACAGTCCTTGCAACCATTGGAGGTTTGAGCTGATTACTTGAGAATCTGCTGGCTAGCCTTATTCATTCTACTCCAAGTACGTAGACCACAATTAAAAGCTCCTCACAGACCGGTAAAGAGGCATTGCTCCTTCTTGGTCAGAATTATCCAGGAGCGGGACTCTTTCTCTCTCTGAGAGTGTTTGACCTGCCATTGTTATCATTGTCCTGCAGCGGAGACTACGCGATTTTCATTGCTGGAATCTGCCTCTCCCCTAATTGCGACAGCTCAGTCCTTCCTTGGGGTGATTTTGCGATAGCCCATGTGACATATGAGCTCAAATGTTCCGGTTTCAACATGCGAAATTTGTTGCAAGATGCTTTTTGTTGATTTTAAATATTTTTCTTTCCGTTGCTTTATTCGCACTTTAACATGTGGCTTATTGAAAGGAAGAACCTCAAAAATATAACAACCAATCAATGATTTTGCAAATGGAAATCATTATACCTCATTATGTCTCCATACAAGTCGAACATTTTAGCAAATGGAAACCATAATCTCCTATTCCTTCTGCATGCGGAAACCTTTTTTGCAAAGGACAGTACCCCTTTTCCCGAAATTCCCTCTCCTGGATTGAGGAAGGTTTCTTGTTCACGTTGATATCCGAAGAAATGCCTTAAGCAGAGAAAAGCCAAGAGTGATGGAATAGGGTATAGAGCAGATCTGCAGTTAAGACGTTGAGCAGTTAGGATTATAATTTTAGCTAACTTGTAGCCGAAAAGTTTTCTGTTTCAAACTTGAATCACTTTATCAAACAGGAGTTGGAACACCTTCAACATGTGAAAAAAACATTATTTTAATTCATCTTATCATTATTTTTTTTAAATGAGGTGCGTCCTTTATCTGTGAGATAAATTTTCTTTCTTTTTTTTAGATCCACCCAACATTGTTCAAAATAAGGAATTTCCTCTGTCGAATTCTAATTCCAACTCGGAGGATTATACCTTTGGATATCTCAACAATTCATCAGCAGGTAAATCATCGAAAATTTGAGAAATTGACAAGTGTAAGCATGTCTGCAACCGACTCGGAATCGAAAGCGAAAAAAAAAATTAAAAACTCGCAAAATGATAGCGAAGGAATTGTGTGTACCCAGTTCTAATTCCGACTCGGCAAATCATCAGATCCAACTACGTTAAATGATCGAAAATTTCAAAAAATTGACATGTTTTTTTGTTCTATATTTCCTCTCAAATATATTCAAAAATAGGTGCATTGTTTGTGCATTGTGTAAGCATGTGTGAAACCGACGCGATATCGCAACCAAAATTGAGTCAAATAAATTTAATACTTCTTAACAAATTAACTATTTAAACTATTTTCAATTAAAATAAAATTAAAATAAACTATTTAAAATTTCACGACAAAAACCATAACGCGAAATTCTGCAAGATCCGAGAGGAAAATTAGTTGCGGAGTTGCTGGGTATATCCGCAGCAAACTTATTGAGTATTTCTCATGAACTGAAGCGCGCAAAACCTGGTTTACGCAAGGCTGTCAGAGCAGGGAGAATCAAACGAACTAACGCGAAGAAAACGTAGACGGAGCACCTAAATTTAAGATCTTACCAATAAAGATATAGTGACAAAATCGTATTTTTCTGGTGCCACCGAAGATACCTTGTATTCGGAGACACTTTAACAAAAATGCAAGCAATATGGTGTCGCAAGCAACAAGAGCAGAAGTCAGGAATCGGTTGGTTTACATTGTATGTTACAGGTATTTAAACAGTCCAAAAGTCTAATGACAACCCAGATTCGAGCATTGTATTTTGGCGGCAATTAAGGTAGCTTGGGTGTCACGATTCCAATTGTTCGTGCGCAGAGCAAGCCGAAAAGCATCCAGAAAGATCGGTATCTCAAAAAATTCGGAAATAGCAAATTATTCGACACGTGTTTGAGATTGGAAAACTGGAATTAGCCGAGTCTGTCAATTACGAGTAACCTTCCGGTCATTGCCCCATTTCTGGACTAAACATATTTGTTCTTCTGCGAGAGTATGAAGGTGTACGGATATTTTTATGTAGGTATAAACAATTTTAGCAGGTTGAGGTGAAATCTAGGCTTTTGTTTTTTAATGCATGTGCTTTTATTTTTAATGCATACAACAAAGTTCAAATGTCGTTAATTTTTGTGCTCTTGATTTCCAATATTTCTAGCTCCGCGATCTCGACCTACAACACAAACTCTTTCAACAATCACTTCAAACAATTCAGATAGCTCTACCAACATTGCAGGATCTTCACAGTCGATGATGCAAGATAATTGTAAGAAACATGTTCTGTTATTGTTGAGATGTTTAGAACGCAATGTGTTTGTCGTTGACGACCTGATAAATTTGGTTGAACACTTGGTTGAAAAAGTTTTTTTTGAATTGAATTTTTAACAAAAAAAAATAAATTTGCTTTAACACATGGAAACAAATTTGGTCGAACACTTACAGAAATTGAAACAGAATAAAATAAAAGTAAATGCATTTAATGGGCTACATTTGAAGAAAACACAAAAAGCCTGAAGAATAACAAGTATAAACTTCGAACTGCGAAACGGAACATTGCCAGGCCTTATCGATGAAGCCTTCAAAGATTGCACTGAGTCGTGCTTACACAGCTGATTGATAGAAATTGGGTTTTTACCCATTTTTGCAGGTAAGGAATTCCAGTCAAAAATTGGTCGCTGTGAAGAAAAGCGTACTGCTGCACATCAGTTCTGGGGCATGGAAAAGTGCTTATTTTGAATTAGTAATCATGCCAAGAAATGTTCGTGGATCGCAGAATTATCGCTAAATTATTATACGCTAACAATTCACTCCGGACACCGACGTTAGAAACAACTTTGAATAGGCATATTATCTAGCCGATTTCTCTTCTGATGAGAAGCGAAGTCATGTTTGATTTTATCTTAGACACACTGCTGGATTTCCCATTTTCTATTCAGAAGAGGTGCTCCCAAATGCTCTATTTTTGCAAATGAGCACAATCCGCAGCAAGGTAAGGCTCCCTAACGCCCGATTCTTATTCAAAGCTGCGGTCTCTCAAATGCAAATTAGCAACCTCTATGGTACTTGGCGGACAACCCTTTAAAAAATTTTGGCGAATCAAATACATGGCCTTACGTGTTCTATTTGAATTGGTGCATAGATGTGCAGGGACCAACTTAGATCGGCAGTGAGATTAGCATCAAAGATAAGTCATTTTCCCCACATGTTCCACGGTATCATCAATGGCGTAATTTTTGCCGAATTGGAATGCTTTTATTTGTGAAAGACACGACTTTGCGTTTTCAAAGCAAAGTTTCTTGCAGGTACGTCTGGAGGTCGCGGCAGTCAGCGATGAAACAAAAATTTCGGAAAAAAACAGTAATCGGGGATTAGACGAACATTGATGCACAAAATTGGTGGTAGATGACATGTATCAAAGAAAGTGATGGACCAAGAACACTGCTCTGTGCCACTCCATAAGTGGCAGTTATAGGCCAGTCACGGAATTCAAAACGTTAACGTTTTTTTTTACTCGTGGCCGCTTAACCCGGTTTTGAGAAGGGGGGAAAAGAAACACAAGTAAAAGAAACATAAGTTTAGCCTCAAATTCGCGACCACCCAAATTCCCATCAAATCGAAAATTGGGGCGCATATGTTGCCATCTATACGTATTCGCAATCAAGATGCGAGACTGACTGATTGGACATGCATGTTCTTTTCTTGTTCGGTGAAAATCGCGGTTCAAAAGAAGAAAAAATTCTTTGTTGGGCCTTTCCGAGTGGACTCACAAGGCTTTGTTTGTACACTCTTTTTCAGATTCGTTCTTGTGGTACTCCATGCCAAAGGGCTTTCTGCACAACAAAATTCAACTATTGAAAAGTCGCAATGAAACTGACGGTAAAACGATGAGGAAACGATCTGTCCTTTGTGGGTGAAACGTGCAAAAATAATTTCAACCACGCAACAATTTACCATTTCGATGGACATAATTTGGTGAATGCATTGTGTGAATTGCGATTCAGATAAAAGCGACTCCAGAGAGAGAAAAAGAGTCGCTTGTTCCTTCCCCCAGATAGTACGCAACTGACCCGCAGATCACAAATCGTTCACGGTATCGTTTTGAACGTCAAATTCTGGATGCGAAATGCGCGCTTCCTAATTTCTCTCAAGTCGACTTAAAAAAACGACGGAGCTCTGTCGATGCGCTTCGGAATTCTGTGACGACACCCCCAATTTCCGCCACTGATCTGGCGAATATCGACTACGCTCATTGGTACGCGATTCAACGCTTCCTTGCCCAACATGTCGGACCATGTGAGGAGTAACCCCGTCTCTTTTTTGCTCGATTTCGTTGTCATATTCGAATATGTGCCCTTTCTACCACTGCAATCTGCTATACGCGACTCAGCATGTCTTCCATCAACGCTCACTTGTGCGTCACTCTGTAATACCCTGTGCAGTGTAATGAATTAATTATTGAAAGTGCTGCCACTTAAACTCGAGACATTAATTTCAGTTTTCGGTGATGGAGATAAAACAGAAATGCAGACGGGTGATCAAATAGAGGCGTTGAACAGATTGTTTGCAGAACGGCTATCGATTTTGACATTAATGGGAAGTTCACTGCGTAAGTAAAAATCTCTGTTATTCATCGAGCCAGTCTTTCACATTTGCAAACTTTAGCCTGTCGGTATTCTGGACGAAAAGGCTTACAATTCAAATTCATTTTATATTCATGGAGTTGCCTCCTCTCAATAAAATTATTTACAATGCATGGTTGCAAAATACATGAAAAACAGAATACAAATACAGCAATGCACAACAACAGTGGAGAATCTTGGTAGCCCCAGAACATTCCTCAAACGACCGTGAAATGGCTTCTTTTTCCAAAATTTGTAACCTTACACGTGGACCATATAGTTACTTGACGAAGGCCCGGGCCTGACGCTTGGAACTCTCGGATTGAGATATATGAGTACATATCTTTTGCATGTAACGCAAACGAGGTAGTATACAGAACATAGTGTTTTCATCTGCAATGATCGGCCTAGAAAAGTTTTACAATATTGGAAGACGTCGGCGAGTATTCATAAAAGCACAACTTCAGGAAATTAGATTATTGTCCTGTCCTAAAATTACATTTTCAATACACCAGCATCAAGAAAAGCAATGATGTTTGGAAGTGACAATCTTTTGTTGGTGAATCTAAAGTATCTGAATCTGAAGTGTCTGAATATGAAGCAAATGAATCTCACCTGAAGTATAGATGAACCGTTTTTGTATGTGAGGACGTAGATTCACGGATGTGAATTGAGAAAGAGTCGTGGCCAATGCATTTTTATCCGTGTGCCTGCAGATATATGGGAAAATTGGGAAAGGCCAAATGAGGCGACACCGGAGGACCGATTCATTTTGCTTTTCATCCAATGTGTTTTTCCGTTCTTTATTTGCAATGCAATCACATCGTCCTTTCCCACGCGCAAACAGACTTCACATTGTTTGAACAGTGGTCGGATGACCCCACCCATGTTTTAATTTAATGCGCACTGCAGGAGATGCGAAGTTATCGTACCAAGAATGATAGGTTCCAATTAGCAACTAAAAGGTTTGACATGCAGTGGAGCATTATTTTGAAACCACGGATTGGTTTTTTTCATGCCTCCATTGGTTTGAAGGAAAAAGCGAACTCTGCTTTATTGCGCCGTTATAAACCTTACTTTTATGATTGATTCACTTATTAAAATAAAATTCTGGACGATATTTTTCTCAAGTGTAATATTTCGAAGTGTCAAATTTTTCAATAGATTATATCGCGATTACTTTCATACCACCTTTGCATCGGAACTACGTATAAATTTGAGCACTCTTACGAACATTATTAGTACAAGGAAGTTCACTATTGAAACAGGCGTCATTTGGAATGACTGGCAACTCCGGGCAGCGTAATCTATAGGAATCGGGACATATCTCGACTTTTCGCGTGAACAAAAAAGCAAACAAAAGCTAACTTAACCCATGCTAACTTGCCTAAGCTATCCTAACCTGGCCAACCTAACCTACCCTAACCCAGCCAGACCTATTTTCTTTATTCCGAGTGTTTTTTATCCTTTCTGTGGGTCCGAAGTTTAAGATGAGTGAAATGGAAAAAGTGCCCGATTCATATAGATTAATCAATTATGCCTCCGGGCAACATTGTCACAAAACATCATGACACTCGTGTGAGGCGTGAAGTAGTGTTAAGCTCTGTTGAAATTAGATGGCCCCCGAGAATCGAACTTTTTGAATAGAGATGAGCTCTATGAGTTTATTTGAGACTATTTTGATGTGAAAAGCAGCGTTCGTAATTTATCTGAAAGTGAAGGATTTCGCAATTAGAAAGTTGATGGTTTTCAATCCACCGTGCTGTAAACTTCACAGGACTCTCAGTTCCTCCATTCCCGTCTTATGAAACCTTTGAAGGGGAAGTACCTCAGGTCCCCAAGAAGCATAAAATTAGGGAAACTAAAAACGTTTGGTCTCGTTATATTGGGGGATAGCTCAGTGAACGGCTCAGAACCAGCAAAGTGCCAATGAGGGTTACAGTTACCCCATTCATCACCCGCAAAAATATTCCCTTAAAAGGTGAATTTCTGACAATGTCATTGTTCCAAGAAATGGCAAACAGAGACGGCGATCTATTAATATCCCTAAATTCCATCTCCTGCATGGGGTTTGTAAGAGTTTTTATTTCTTGATCCCGCTGGCTGTAACCTCTCTTCAGGCCTATAGCTAGAGATTAACCTGCGGTCTGGCCGTGGTACATCTGCCCAGTAAGATCCCTTGTGCACTGCTTAAGCTCTGTTGTGTATAGAGTCCTGTAAAAGTTTTCGCCGACTTTTATGCCTTGTTGTAAAAGTGCTGTTCAAGTGTTTAAATATCAAAAGGAGGAAACTCCATAAAGAAAAGAAATTTCATGTCAATTGAATTGGTTGTGATAATGATACAGTAGAAAACCATATCGCGAAGCAGTGCGCTTAACTGAACGTTAAATTGTAATTTTTTCCACTTGAAGTTCAAACAGGAGTGTAATTATATCTGAATTGAGTTGAATTTTATTAGGTACTTATTGGCTGCATCCTATATCGTCCACAGAAAGGAAAATAGAGTAAGGACATTTCACAACCAATAACGATAAAAAGAAATGAAGAACACCCTCGAGAAGTGAATTAAAATGTACTACAATAACATCAACACGCAAAGGAACACGGAATACAATTACACGGGAATTAGAAAAAAGAACATTGATAGATAATTATTATTATTATATTAAAGACAAATACTGCCGCAAATGAAATGGCGACAGGAAGGACAAACACAAGCTCAATGCAGGGAAAGGAAAACTTATCTACGAGCACAAACGTCAATTGCGTGAGAAAAATTCAGAAAGAAAAAACCATCATCAAATGCAACAAACTGATCAATTATACGAAACGAAAGGTCATGTGTGGGTTGTGGCGCCTAGGGACTTGCGTGCGCGGCAAATGTACGATGAACTGGAAGGAAGACCATTCCATTCTCTGATAGTTTTCGGAAAATAGGAATTGAAAATCACATTAGTTTTAGAAATTGGAGCGGAAATACCATAACCATTATCTGTTCTGCGTTGGTTGGGCTTGATGGAATAACAGCTCGGCAAACTAAAATTCGTGGAGTGAGTGATAATGTCGCAGAATAGGTTTAATCTATGCACCCTCCCCCTGCTTGACAGCGGATCAAGATTTAGTTTTTTTAAAAGTTTGTTACGCTACGTCACGGGAAAAGCGCCTGTTTAATCGACGATGCCGCTCTACGCTTACCATCTGAAGTTTGAGATCACTCCTCGACTCGAAGGATCCCAAAAGCCCCAGCATATTCAATTCATTTGGTAGGACAAGGGACAAATAAGCTTTTAACTTAGCCTCTTGGGAAGAGTAACGCATGCTTCTCCCAACAAAAGAGAGAGTGCGATTTGCTTTCATACAGGTAAGTTAATGTGATATTTCCAGGTTAGGTCATGAGATATAAACACACCAAGATATTTGAAAATCTTGACATTTTCGATGGCCTGGTCCTTTATGACATATGTTAGTTCTCTCCGAGGAGTCGCTGAGCGGTTGCAAAATTCCATGGCTTTAGTTTTTGCGGGGTTAATGCGCATTCCCCAGGCGTCCCACACCACACTGAAACCTGGTTGAGGTCAGACTGCAGGATCGAGGTGTCGTCAGGGATTTCACGACCCTGAAAATAACGACATCGTCCGCAAATAATCGAATACTAGAATTTAAGTTTTCAGCTATGTCGTTAATGTATATTAGAAACAAAAGTGGGCCAATCACACTCCCCTGGGGGACCCCAGAAGTGACTGGAGATTCATCAGATGTAGCCGCAAGGGCTGACACCATTTGAGTTCGATCAGTTAAAAAAGCAGCTGTCAATTTGAGGATAAATGGAGGAAACCCTATTAACTTTATTTTATTTAAGAGTTGACCATGTGGGACCAAATCAAACGCTTTTTGGAAATCCAGAAATATGGCGTGTGTGCTCAGCCCCCTGTCCATGTTCCTAGCAATTTCATCAACCAAGAGGACAATCTGCGTTTCGCATGACATTTTCGCCCGGAAGCCGAATTGATTTGGATGAAGGATGTTCTTGTTGTGCAGGAATTTGCGAATTGAAACTGCAAGAATCTGCTCGAAGATCTTGGAAAAAATACATGTCAGAGAAATGGGGCGATAACTATCGGGACGATTTGCAGGCATGTCTTTCTTTTTAATGCGAATCACAAGAGCTCGTTTCCAGTCCGCAGGCATTTCCCCAGATGCAAAAATTTGTGAAAATAAGGGTGCGAGAGCCACACTCAATGACGGAGCCAGCTCTCTTAACATACGACCAGGCAACCCATCCGGCCCCATGGCTTTTTTGAGGTTTATTTTCATCAAAAGCTTTTTCACACCCGGGATTTCAACAGAGGGGATGGTCCAAGGCGCACAAGAATTTTCAATACTGTCGTCGGAAAATTGGAGATCAATGGGAGTACGAGGAGAAAACACTGCAGAGAAACAACAATTATTTAAAATGGTTACAATTCCAGGGGGGTCTAAAACCAAGTCTCCATTAGAAGAGATTAGCGGTGGGATAGCACTGCCACCCTTCACGGACCTAATGTATTTCCAGAACTTGCGGCAATGCTGGCCTTCAAGGGAGTTATTTATAAATGAATAAAACAATTTCGAATTTAAATCCGCACATTGGGTTCGGAGATTAGCATAAGCATCACGGTCCGATTGCAAGCCCCTGCGCTTGACTTTCGAGTGGGCACGTCTCTTCTTTTGAAAAAGCTTATTCAGCTTAAAGTTGACCCAAGGATACTTGGGGCTAATTTTAACCTTTTTGGTGGGAAGGGAATTTTTGATTGCCAGGAGAGTGCTTTTAATTGTATGCCAATTTTCACTAACGGAGCGACTTAGGATCAGCTTCGAATGGAACAGTGGATTTGTTAACAATGTTTGATTTAGCTTGACCCAGTCAACAGCAGAGTAACTGATGAAACTTTTGACAACTTTTTTGGGGTTTCGAGAAAGTGGCAGCGAAAGGGAGAGAAAAACTATATCATGGTCAGAAATGCCAGGGACTACATCAACATTGTGGCTTGGGTAATCAAAATTTATCATGGCCACGTCCAAAAGAGTGCTCGAAGTGGGAGTGATTCGCGTCGGCTCCTTCACTAATTGCTGAAAACTGAAAGTGCTAATTATGTCCTCAATGCATCTGTTAATGGAAAGATGCACCACAAACGCATGGCATTCGTGTAACTCGTGAAACTGCACAGAACCTATGTTAAAATCGAATGGGTCCTCTTTTAGCCCGACCTTTGACATTCCCCTGATGTACGAGGGGGTTTGGTTGACCATGTGCAATGAGAGCGAACGCCGATGCAAAAAAGTCAAATTAATTTCTACACCCTTCATTTTAGCTTTCTATTTTCTTTCTATACAGCTTGAAGATCAACTAACGAATATGCTTCAGAGGGTCCCAAGCCTACTTCAGGAACCAATCCTTCGACTAGTCAGCAAAGACTCCAGGCAGAGACCAACAGCACAATTCCTATCGCTGATAAAATATTTCAGGTGAATTTTTCTTTCCTCTGTCGTTTGGGAGTCGCTATACGACCAAGACCACGCTACATTACTTTTAAGACCTGATTCTTTTTCATTTTTTCCATTGTTGCCGTGAAGCAAAAATCATTCGGAAAATTGCCACCAGAGTCGCTCTTCTGGCACCAAGCCTATTGTTTTCGTGCAGCAATAATTTAATTTCTACGACTGACGAATTCAATTTTTTAGTCGACACACAGCTGAACATCGCAACAATGCTTTCGGTGCTTCCGTGCCACTTCTTCGGTCCCAGAAGAGCGCCTCTGGTGGCGATTTTCCGAATCATTTTTGCTCAATCAACCTTCCAACTCTGTCCACCTGCGATTGCCAAAATGTCCGCCGAAAACCTGCTGTCTGGTCTTGAAAAAATATTTTTATTTTTGTCATGGGTGGGATTCGAACCCGCCAACCAAATGGGACAACCCTTTGCGGGCACGTCGCCTTGTCCACTCGGCTAATCGGGCAATTGCTAAAATTCGCTGCGGAACTTGCCTTTAAACGAATTTGAACTTGCGTTTGCGCTTCAAGCTGCGTCAGAATGGACAGATTTTTTGCATCAGACTTTTTCAGATCGTCTGTCCAAAACAGATTTGCAGTTGCAGCAATGGGCGATGATCAATGCTGCAATGTTCTCCTTTGTACATTGTTGCAAGTGACAATCTGTTTCGGAAAGACGATCTGAAAAAGTTTGATGCAATTATCTGTGTATTCTGACGCGGCTTCAGATGCGAAAATTGCGATGTGACACAAGATCGGGTTTGGAATCCGTTGCGTTTGGAAAACTTGCGATCCATTGTTTTGTGCTTTTGACAATCACAATACGGATCGTCCCCTGAGCCTTTTTTGGCCCCCACAGGGCCACAGATGATCATTTTACTTGTCAAGTAAAACCATCAGTCGGACTGATCAGTTAAAACCAACGAGGTACAAAAATAGAGGGCTCAGACCAGTACCTACGACCCGACTGCAACAGCAGATCGGCGACGAGCCCTCTATTTTTGTGCCTCGTTGGTTTTAACTGATCAGTCGGACTGACGGTTTTACTTGACAAGTAAAAATGATCATCTGTGGGGGCCTTTTCACACGGGGAGCTCCTCCACCATTCTCCGCAACAATGCAAAAATTCAACAATGAACTTTTTGTTCGTTTCTCGACCCGCCTCGCAGAGATTTTTAAATGAAAATTATGCGAAGTAGAAATAAAAGTTTTTCTCATTGTAAAATCCTATTTAAAGTACAATCGAGGGACTACCTGTCACCAAAGGATCTCTGTAACTGCATTAGCGCATCTGCATAGGGCGAAAATGGGTCAAATCCGGTAGGTCTGTTTCAAAACAATTTTCTTGCCGCTGAAAAGAAAACCTTTGGGAATTTTTCAAAGGCTGATTTTCTTCGGTACCTATATGGCCGCTGTATACGTAGCCTAAACACCTCTATTGGAAGTGGAATTTAGCCTAGAAGTCTGAAGAGGATGTGGAATAGACACTTTACAGTCGATTTCTTTGAAATAAATAATGAGAGAAAAAACTTTTGAAAAAGTTTGCGAACTTCGTCCATTGACAAACCGTCCCTGTTAGGTACAGTGTGAGTCAAAACACACCTTACAGTTGGCAGAAATGGTTGCGCCTAATTCCACTTGAAGGCACAGACTGAAATGCTCCCAAGCATGCTTGGATGGAAACTAGAATTCCTGCAACGATCAGAAACAGAAATCAATTTTTTGAAGACATGAACTGAGAATGCTCCCAAGTATGCTTGGATGGAAATCAGAATTCGTCCAACAATCAAAAACAAATCAATTTTTCATAGCAGAACCTACGATAGTCTCTATTCCACTTGAAAAATGCAGACCGAGAATTCTCCCGAGTGTGCTTGGCGAGAAACCAGAATTCTTCTTGCAACAATGATAATTTTTTTTTATGTGCTGTGGGCAATCCAGGCTCTCCCATGCACATCAAGGCAACAACTAAAGTCTGTTCATTTTCAGAATGGTCCGCGCGCTTTTTGCAGACAGGGATGTGCAAATTTGTGCAAAAATCGGAAATCTGAGATTTTGAGCTGCGGGCCTCAATTTTCGAAACTCTGTCGGTTTTCACCTCTCAATCTTTTGATAATTCTATTTTTCGGAGTTTTTTCAATTTTCTGTGACCACGATCAGTCTGGTTTGCTGGTCGTTCCGCTCCTGGCTTTTGAAATGTTCACTTCTGGTGCAGCGCTGATCCGAAACTTCGCTGGCCCTCACTTTGCAATTATTTGGCACCGACCTGCAATGGTGTGCGGCCACATCTGCAGTTGTTGCCAACAACTGGAACACAGGTACACGAATTCATGTCTGGAAAATTTCAAAATCATGTTTAGATTGCTTTTCCATCTGTGATATGTTGTGTCAAAGCAAACATGTGCCAAATGAAAACTAAAAAAAATTGCCCATGGCGAGACTCGAACCCACGATCTTGTGATCGAAAGTCCAACGCTCTGCCACTGAACCACCGGCGCTTTCGGGAATTTCAGTTCGAAAATAGCGCTTAAATGAAAAATCTCGGATATTCAGGCAAGGAATGTTGAACAAATTGGACACCACTGTCGTGCCCCCGCTCCCACCTTCGTTTTGCTGCGAGTTTTGGCGCGGACCATTCTGAAAATGAACGCACTTTAGCGCAATGATTGTAAACAACAATTGATTAAAAAAAAAACGTGAAATTGAAGAGAGAAAAAAAAGAGAAAAAAACAAAACAATTTCAAAAATAGCCGAAAGACCAAAAAAGGAGGAAAACCTTGGAAGTCGAAATGACTTCCGTAATTTGAGATAAAATGAGGTTTCCGAAGGATAGCCAATTGGTAACCTGATTTTATTATGATTGGCTTAATAAATGTCTCTTAATTCGAGATTTGAATAGTGAAAGGGATGAAATATTTCGTAAATCCAAAGGAAGGGAATTCCAGATTGGAGCAATTCGAAAAGCAAAGCTATGAGTTCCAAACCCAGTTCTCACCTTAGGTGGTCTAAAGATATTCAATGGTTCATTTTGCATGTGGCATTCGCCGTGATTGAAGGAAAAGATTCCAAACAGTGTTATATTCAGGCAAAGATAAAAAGCACCGTTGCTGGTTGACTTTTGATCCATTCTGTAGGTACATCCCATGACGACAGTCCTTGAATTGCATTCAGCATTCATTGCACGTTATTTTCTTTTAAATAAGTGCAGGGCGACCCAGAAAAAAGTACAGTTGCGGACAAAACAAGTCTTAAATTGAGGCATTTTATTCGTATTTCTGCATCCAGCACTCGTATCTCGTGCGTGCTGAAAGAGAGAATCAACAGTTCAGTCACGTCTGACGGCCTGTGAATTCAAACGTTTTTCATTTCAATTCCGATTTTAATTTCAATTTTGGATTTAATTTTAATTTTAACTTTTTACACCATTGGCTGAAATTGAGCGCTGGTCCTGTCATTTTGTTTTCATTTGTCATTTTTCGGCAAATGTTTCCAGTTATTTTCTGTGTTCCGGTTGTCTTTGTTCACTCCTATGTTTGAAGGGTTGTTGGCTGGATGCTTATTTCGTTCTGTTTAGCGAAATATTCGGTCGTATTCTCCATTGCAATAACACACCCACAGAGGTTCAACTTAACAGAGCCAATTCAACAGACGGATGAATCTTTCAATGCAACAATGGACATGGAATAAGTGTTGGGCATGGAAATGAAATTTTCACTCATGACACAAATCAATCTATTGAATTGGCTCTGTTGAGTTGAACCTGAGGGTGAGTTATTGCAATGGGGAATGCTGCCAACAAACTCAGTTGATTTTCCGGTAAAATGAAAAAAGCACAAACCCCCCTGTCGCAGTCGGTTCGCCAGTTTCCATTGACACGTCTTTTAGGCGCCTGCAATATTTATAGCTTATGCAACACACATCATACAGAATTTCACTAGGCTGCAGCTTTGTTTTAATTCAAGGGGCAACGCGATGAGATTCCCCATGCCAAATACCCCCATTGTCACTCACCCTCAGTTCAACTCAATCGCCACAATTCAGTGGATAGATTTGTGTTGTGAAAATTCTATTTCTATTCACAACTCTTATTCCTTTTCCATTGTTTCTGGAAAGGATGCATCCGTCTGTTGAATTGGCTCTATTGAGTTGAACCTATAGGCTATATGAGGGTGAGTTGCAATGGGGAATACGGCTGTTGTATAAATAGATGTTTTTGGGAATTTTCATTTCTATGCACAACTATACACTACTCCTTTCCCATTGTTGCAAGGGATACATCCATTCGTTAAATTGACTATTCGGTTGAATTGTTGTCGCAGCCTTTCACCATTGGTTCATATTTTTCTGTTCTCTGCTCTCCCCAACCAAACAGCGATCCGGTTGTCCAGTCTCTTCAATTCCTCGATGTGATCAACATGAAGGACCCCACGCAGAAGACCTACTTCTACCGAACTACGCTCAAAGAAATATTGCCTTATGTTCCAAGGGTAAGTGGATTCGCATTGGCAGAGTGACATCGCTATAAAGTCACGCTTCCGGGAAAGTGTTTTACAAACCCTGCCGCGACTTTAGATGGCGAAGAGCGTTTTGTGCAAGAATGCTCGGTTGGGACCCTTCACTCGCAAGAAAAAATTGTTGATTTTTTCTTACCTACCCTGTCCCCTCTCGGAAAAATCAATGCTCGCTTGGGGCCCGACCTGCCATCTAAAGTCGCGGCAGGATTTGTAAACTGGCTTCCGGGAAGCGTTTTTACAAACCTTGCCGCGACTTTTGATGGCAAAGAGCGTTTTGTGCAAGAATGCTCGATTGGGGC
>JASGXE010015062.1:0-35873 GCA_030068105.1 Sinentomon sp. SZTP_YWyxl
TTTTTAAGTTTAACAGACACAATGTAGGACCTGCAGCTTGGAGATCAGCTCAGAAAAAGTATAACGAAATCTTAAGATGCTTCGTATCAGCAAATATTTTGGTGCATAACATGTAAAATAATTTACACCAGACAATTCATTTCCGTTTTTATCTTCATTTCTCTTTCAGACCCTGCATGCAGCGGCGAAGATTCGAACCGACACCCGAGATGAAGTCGAGCATGGAGATGCACTCATCAAGGTAAATTACCTTTATTTTCGTCGGATTTATCAGTATGAAAGTTTGCAAGATTTTGCAAGGTATTCCTTCGAGGATTTCGAATTTTGTTCAACTTTATAAACTCATATTTTTTAATTTGCAATTATTGATTTTGATTTATAATTTTGACATTTAATTTATCAAGTTTTAATTTTTTATGTTTTTAATATTGGTTTTTTAATTTTTTGTTTTAATTTTATTTTTCTTTATTTTCATTATTGATTTTAACTTTTAATTTTTATTTCACGCAGAGACTTTAGCATTTCCCTTTCATCTTTTCAGATCCAGACTGCAGAGCCAACACAAACTTCATCAGGCAGCGAAGGAGGTGTGCCTACTGGCTTGTCCGAAAAGGTGAGCTAGCTTTTTAGTTAAGACGTAACCGTTTTATGAAAATTTAAATTTCCAGCTTTCGACTTGCACTTTTTACCGTTTTTGAATATGACAATTTTGGTTTTTGTAGCAAAAAATAGTTTACCGATAATGACCAATCGACTATTCTCTTCTCATTTTTTGCAGGCTACCACATCTGCCGGGATCTGGGACGCCGATCAGGCCAAGACGGTTGCTGCAACACCGGGAACATCACACGTCAGAGAAGCGGTTACGCCGGCTGACCTGTCCTCCAAGGTAATTTTACTTTTTATCTTCACCGTTAATTTTTATGAAAAAATTTAAAGTTTTCGTCGTATTCCAGTGACAATTATGTTTTTGGAACATAACAAATTTGTGCTGAGATTGCTTGCTTTATTATTTCGAATCCCGCAGCCATTAACACAATAACTAACCACATTTTCTCCTTTGTTAATTTTTACAGGTTGTCACCACATCTGCCGGGACCTGGTGCGCAGACCTGGACAAGGCGGCCATCGCCGACTTCCTGGCGCCGATCGACGGAGAAGAAGCGCCAGCACCCAAGAGGCTCCGATTTTCGACTTCGAAGGGTATGGCTGTCAGGCGGGAATGGCGTCTCTCGCCGGAAACAACGGTCGTCGTCCTGCCTACTGCTGATCTCTACGGCTGCAGCATCATGGCCCCGAGCCTCCTCCTGTACCACACCTCGTTCCAGCCGTTTTCATCCTCGGAGCTCGACGGCGAAGTAGCTGCTATGAGATTCATTGGGACAGATATACCCGCACTGTTCTCCGCTGCAACACGCGTTCTAGCAACAACAGACGCGGGCACAAGCGCCTGGGAGAAATGCGGATCGGAGGACATCGGAGTGGTTCGCCGATCAGCGGAACTCTATGAAGTGAAAAAACTGCCCCACATGTCAGCGCAGGCCCGTGGGTGGGAGTTTCTCCAGACATCAGCATTCCAGATGTCAAATGCCGATCATGACATCAGCATTCCAGATGTCAGCCCAAACATGAACATGAAATTTTGAGTAATAGCGTGTATGAAATCTTCCAAACCATACCAGTGGCCTCTGTAAAAACGGCCGTGAGCAGATACAAAGTGCACGGGTCACAGGGCTGCAGTAGCAATTTTTCCTTGGGTTCATGATGCATTTGCCACATTGGCAGAACTCGCCCAGCGAGCCATAAGTGTTGTAGATGAGGTATATGCTTCCATAGCTGAAGATGGATACAGTTTGGAAAAGGCCTTGAACATGTATTATGGCCAAAGAATTTGTCCTGGTGTGCATTTCTTATGAGCGGCCAGGTGGCCGGCAGACAATAAGGAACGGCCGGGTGGCATGCAGACAACAGAACTTTTTCTGCGAGTACGACTGCAAAAGATCAGCCGCTGCCTGTTGTCGTTTCCTCTGCTCCGCAAGGAAACTGAACCATAGCACAAGAGCCTATTGTGTTACACAATGGCTATTGTGTTTGACTAGAGCAGGAATGTGAGCCGATAAATCGCTCCATTGTTCGCTTTGACTTTTGATCAACAGAAGAATGGATGAATAATATAATAGATTCCTACCATTGTCCACTCTATAAAAGACCGCATGATGGGACCAAACCGCCAGAAACCGGTTTGGCCGGGTATGTATAAAGAACGGCCAGGTGGCCGGCAGTTATGATAGAACTTATTCGGAGAGTCTGATTACAAAAGATCAGCTGCTACTCATTGTTTCCTCTGCTCCGCAAGGAAACTGAACCACAGCACAAAGGCCTATTGTGTTACACAATGGCCATTGTGTTTGACTAAAGGAGGAATGCGAGCCGATAAACCGCTCCATTGTTCGCTTTGAATATGGATGAATAGAAGAATGGATGAATAATACAATAGATTACGGCTATTGTCCGTACAATAGAGACCGGATGATGGGGCTACTTCCCCACGCCGGACCCCACGCCACACACCACCCACCGGAAGTGCCACCTACCCGCCGGGCGCGGCGCTGTACGCGGGGAAAGCGGCGCTTCCCTCCCACCGGAAGCGGGGGAACCCGCCGGAAACGCGGGCGCGCGGGTGGAGCTGGGACGGGCGGGCCACGAGGGAAGGGTAAGCGGGCGAACCCCCAGATGGACTCCCCATAAGGGCACCGAGTGCCCATTTTAGGTAGTGCATTTTATTCTTGCGGACTGAAACGTCATGTTGTCTCTCCCATTCGTCACAGAAACGCGGGTGCTAAATTTCGTTCAGAATAGATATGATCAAATTTCCATGGGCTTCTTCTGACGTTCTTTCCAATTCTGGTCACAATGTTGAGCAAACGAGATTTGTTCGGCAATAATGTCACAATCCTCACGCAGTTGCAGCGAGAGATGGCCAGAATTTCCCGCTGTTTCGTATTTAAGAAATGCCGTACTGTGCAGCAATGCTCATGAAAATTACCGTATCGAAAATAGCCAACCCGCAGACTAGTCGGAGTTGTGTTTCTAAAGAAATGGTGCCATAACCGACGAAGAAATAGGTCAGATGCCTCTTTGGGCATAAAATATTTCGCCAAGGTCTGTAACGCATGAGCCGGTGTTACGTGAAACATGCAGTCCCGTCATACTCAGGGGATTTAGTATTTCACGTCACACGTGCACCTCCCTGATTATTTCACAAAATTTGACCTTAAAATAATATATTAGCCCCCCATGAAATCAATCCCCCATGAACTCAATCCCCCTGAGAATTCCGCGTTAAATAAACAGCCCTACCCTGAATATTTCGTGCCTGGTATATCCACTCAACTCCCGGTGTATTTTATACTCTGTGCCTGCACACAGTCCTCGTCAACAATGGCTATAATTTGAACGGTTTAAATCGTTTGTGTTGACTGCAATTGTCAATCAAATCTGGCACAATGGCCGGCGTTTGCAGTGTCTTTATCTATCCCTCTATATGACTTTATGTATTTGGAAATTAAGAATTCCACTGATACATCACAAAAGAAAACGGCTAAAATCGTCGGAGACGGCAGCTGTTTTTTCAGGTCACTTAGCAATTCTGACAGGTGATCAGAATCGACATGTATAGCATTACGTATAATAAAATTTGTGACCATTTATTTGTGTTCAGGGAGGACTTTTTCGAAGGTTCACAGGTGAATCCAAACATGCTTCGACCTCATAAATGAGAAAGGGCAAGGTATTTGCATCGGAGGTTGTGGCATCCGCCGCGGAATCTTTGTTGCATAGACGACTATACGGAATTATTCTCCAAGCGGTCGAAAGATGCGATGGTTCGTGCATTCTCCATTGACCAAATGCTCCACCAGTTTTGGAAATAAAGTGTTATTAAATGCGTATTCTATTTTCTGGATAACAGAGGATCTCGCTTTGAGCCAGTATTGGAATTCAGAAATAGCCTCAATCTAATGCATTGAATTTTTTAACTTTGGGTTGGATAAAAATAACTTAGCTGAACATTATTTTAGAATATCAGATTTCCTTTTTCAAATGTTTGCTTTTGTTATTAACTTCTAAAAAGAAGCCGCCTTTTTGCAATCCATGCAACTATAGGCCAATCACCATTGTTTCAGTGTGCTCCAAAATATTTGAAAATATTCTTTTCCACATCCTATATGATCACCTGGAATCGGCCAATTTCTTCTTCCCGCAAAACAGCAAGGCTTTCGCAAGAAACTGTCCTGTGAGACACAACTGCTTGAATTCACCTTTGATGTGGCGGATTGTCTTGGGAAGAATACGCCAGTTCATGCAATTTTTATCGATCTCAAAAAAGCATTTGACTCCGTTCAACACCCTTTTTTAGTCGAAAAACTTAAAGCATCGGGCATCCCTTCAATCCTTTGCACGCTGATCAACTCCTTTTGGAAAAACGTCAATCTAGAATTAAATATGAAAATGCTATATCTTCTGAACCAATCGACATAAACAATGGCGTGTCTCAGGGCAGTGCACTCGGCCCATTACTATTTTTGATTTTTATCAATGACCTTTCTATAGGGGTAAGGGGCAACTTAAGATTGTACGCTGATGACATTGTGTTGTACAAAGGCATCCAAAATGAAGAAGATGTAAATCACCTTAAGCATGACCTAACCGTTATCAGTAACTGGTGCACCAAATGGAAAATGGCAATTAATGTGGATAAATGTGCAATTGTTAAGTTTGCTCGGGGCAGGGCAACCACTCAATGCAATTATTCTATCAGCGACGCAATTTACGAAATTCATTCAATTCCAATTCCGGTGAAAAAATCTTTCAAATACCTTGGAGTGATTTATTTATTTATTATTATCAAAAATAGCGGCAATGCATTGGCGCTATAAGAATACACTTTACGCATAGTCAAATCATGTTAAAAAGAAAGTGGTCAAATCAATTAAAAGAAACGATCAAGAATGTTATTATCATTGACTGGTGCGAGAGGACAGGACAGGACGGGTTTCCTGAATAAAGGGTGAATTTGATGGGAGACTATTCCAAGCAGCGATAGTCAGGGGGAAAAAAGAATTCGCAAAAACTTCCTTTTTACAAAATGGCTGCGTTAGGCTCAACCCGTTATCCGTTCGACGCTGAAAAAGTTTTAAAGCATAACTGGGCGGTAGAGGAGCATCAATTTCGCCAGTTAAAAAATCCTTAAGAATCTGAAGGCGACGCATTCGGCGTCTACTTGCCAGAGTTGGCAGATCTAAGTCCCGAAGTAGGGCAGACACACTAACAAATCTATCAAATTTTCCTGATATAACCCGGGCAGCCCTCCGTTGTACAGCTTCCAAGGCGTGTGCATCAGAAACTTTGGTGGAATCCCAAACCCCGCAAGCATATTCAAGAATGGGTCGAACAAGCGTGACGTACGCTCGCTTTTTAACATCAACTGGGGCATGACGAAGGTTGCGATAAATACATCCTACTGTGGAGGATGCTTTTTTGCATACTGACTGGATATGGGCGCTCCAACTAAGGTTTGGACTAAATACCACCCCGAGATATTTGAAACTGGACACCGACTCCAGATACTCTGAATTGATACTGTAACTTTGGGGAGTGGTATTTTTGCAGGATGAGAATATCATCGATTTTGATTTACTAGTATTAATGAGCATACCCCACCTCTCGCACCAGTCACTAACTGATTTAAGGTCAGCAGCCAGGGCGGCACTATCAGAAGCTGATTGGACTTGTCTGTACAGGACGATATCGTCAGCAAAAAGCCTAATTTGCGAGGTGACACCGACAGTAATGTCATTTATATAGATCAAAAACAGTAATGGGCCCACTACGCTTCCTTGAGGCACCCCGGATGTAACCTTCGAAACTGGGGATAAGGCGCTCCCAACAACAACTTGCTGCGATCTGCCCGCCAAAAAAGATTTGAAAACACGCACAACATTAGGAGGAATATTGAGAGAATTCAACTTGCTGACGAGTTTGCTATGGGACACAAGGTCAAAGGCTTTTTTAAGGTCAAGAAATATGGAGTGCACTGACACTCCTGTGTCAAGGGATTTTGCGATATCGTCAACAAAAAGGATAAGTTGGGACTCACATGAACGGTTTTTACAAAATCCAAACTGATTGGGGTGAAGGTATTTTATTTCCAGGAGGTGATTCCAGACCATTGCGCAGAGTATGCGCTCGAATATTTTCGAACAGATGCAGGTGAGGGAGATTGGTCTGTAACCCTCCGGTTTGTGAAGGTTAGATCCTTTTTTTGGAATGGGGATTATGAATGCACGCTTCCAGTCATCCGGGATATCCCCAGTCGATAAAATGAGATTAAAGAACGCTGCCAGAGCCACAGAGAGAGAAGGTGCGAGTTCTTTGAGAAGCCTGCCGGGGATTCCATCGGGGCCTGCAGCTTTTTTGGATTTTATGGATCGAAGCAACTTGAATACACCAAAGGAACTCACAAGTCCACGGGTGGGTGGAACAGTTGTGGTGTCATGAACGATTGCCAGATTTGAGGAAACGGGAAGGTTTTCTGTGTTCGCTAGGTCAGTGACTGCGATTGAGCTCGAACCTCCTGACGAGTTGGAAAACACGCTGGAAAAGTAGGAATTTAACACAGTTGCAATGGAATCGGGAGTGACGTGGGTTTCGCCACTCGAGTCAGTAATGCCCTATTCGCACTATGCTGACGTGGCGTTGGCGTGGGCCTGCTGGCGTGTTGTCGTGACTTTTATTTGGCGACTGGAGAGCGCTGAAGACTGCTGATGTGGCGTTGGTGCCACGTGGGACTCCATTCATGTGCGAACATTGAAATTCTCGGCGCCGAGCTCCGTGGCGCAGATTTTGTTGACTTTCGTTGTCTTCTTGGACCACCGTCTCACAGGCTTGGTCAATTCGTTTCTCAGTCGGTGCAAAAGAGCGTACCTGCTGGCTTCATTCAACAAAAAGAAATGCTGAATTCGGTATTTGAGATCCCACACAGTTTTAGCACGGTCCATTTGGAATTATGGAGAAACTATTTGGAGAAATGGAGAAACCATTTGGAGTAAAACGTGAAAGGACATTTTGTGTCGCTTGCTGCATGGGAACTGCTTTCACGGAAACGTTGAATGCTCACTTTCACCATTGCGAAAAAAATATTTCACACTCGCTGATCCCGCAGAAATTTAATCATGTGCCTGAAGACTGATTTGCTGATTGGCCTGATCCAGGAATCAGGACTCCAAGATATGGGAAGTCCAAATCCGTCCAATCCAAGACATTGGACATCTTGTTTGTTGGCCAACGCTCTTTCCAAAACTACCCGGAAAAACCATCGCTGAAAGGCATCCAGTGGCCATGTGGCAATGTTTCTCCGAAACTCGAGTGCGATGATTTTCGAAACCCCGTCTCCCTGACACCCTTACCGCAAGTGTTTCTGAGAAACATTGCACGAGGCGACAGGTTACATCCATTGGAATAAACAATTTGATATGAATTTATCCAATGTCATATCGGCATTTACAGCGACCCTACACACAGGTCGTTCACGTGAGGGGGACAAGAATATATTGTCCGACAGGAATAGGGTTATACGAGTATCATGAGCCAACCACAACTAAAATATGGTTCCAACGGGACCCCGTAATTGAACGTTTGACTAAAATTTTGAAATTTTGAGCATGGAACCTAGAGCACTAACTAACTTGTTCTTTTGTCTTGTTTTGAAGTTCATTTTGTTTGCAAACTATCTGTGCATTTTCTTTGTGTCTTTTCTCTGACATCGACAAATGGTTTTATTTTTGCATTTTCTCTGTTCCTCCTTTATTTTTTTCGTTCCAGCTTTATTTCTTTGTTCCAGCAGATTGGGTTTGTTATTGAGGTCCAGCTTGTTTTAAGTGAAAGGTTTCAATTTCACCACCAGAGAACCCTAACCTGCAGCGCAACCCAACCTAACCTAACCTAACCCAATCTGACCTTATCGTCTACCCGTCAGAAAAGGCACACCCTGTGCTGCATGCTTTGGCGCCGCCAAAGTGGGGACATAATTGCACGGCTGTATAAAAGCAAAGCTGTGTTTTCTAAAAATCTTTCCCTGCGATCCTGAATTGTGTCCCCCTTGCGAAATAACCCGTTTTCTGAACACGTTTCCTTGCGATCGAGCAATTGTGTCCCTCTCCAGAAACCGCTTGTCCATTCTTTACCTGAATCCGGAACTTTTTTACTGAATCTGGAAAAACAGAATCTGGATATTTTTGTTAACCTGAAACTCCCGCCGGATCGCCAAAAATGTTTGTACATCTCGAGCAAAATGTTTTCTGATTTCCTGTTTTTCGATATCAACACCTGTTTGAATTCTTTTCGCACATGGATAAGCGCACTCTGAACGGGTCGGGATACTTTGGTCCGAAAAACTTTAAGATCGAATGCCTCTAATCTCGAATAAGTTGACCTACCTTACCACTACACTACGCAAACTTAACCTAACATGTCCTAACCTATATTCCAATCTAATTTACGTAGGTTGAACCAAAAGTATTTGCAACTGCCTTGTATTTTTTAAACCGTTCAGAAGAATTTGGTGATATATCCACCTGAGAAAGATCAGCTCTTTGTCAACTTCAGTTTGAAATGTGAAACAAATCTGTCAGCTGGTTTTGGCACAATTGGCATTTTCCCGGCCAGTGTTTCCAGTTGTGGTTGAAAATAACGGAATTCGACAAACTGTCCTAACACATCCACTTTTTCATATGGATGCGGTTTGACGAAATTGTGACCAAAAAATTCGCCCATTTGAAACGAGTTTTTGGTGGTTCCTGTTGTTCATATTGCATTGTTGAAAATCAGATAAGTTATTTCAAAGCTGAAAAATTGAGTTTAGAAGTAGCGCTCGTACACGGTGTCCAAAAATGGCCTTGAACGAGCTCAACATCATTGCTACATCATTTTCTACCATTTTCGTGGCCCCCTATTTGTCAGTGTGCATTCCTTGGGGTCTCTACTTGCAGAAAAAATACCAGTACGAGACATATCCCCTCGAGCATTTTAAAGAAATCAGCCAGAAACAGCCAAGATCAGAACAGCCAAATTTCTGATTTTGCATGACATGAGCATCCTGCCACAAAACAAGATGAATTTGCACCACTATGGTTGAAAATAAAGCTGAGGAGCTGCACCATCTGTCTTTCCATCTACATTTGGCATCTTTAAATTTTGCTATAATGTTTTCGAAAGTCAAGAAGGCCATCACCAAAAAGCGGTTTTATCAATTTCGAGACATGGCAAAAGTGGTGAATTCAGAGCATCGAAACACTCCCCAAACATATCACCACTAAACATGTAATAAGTGACCGATTCGATTGCAACTTTGTGCACATGTCGAGTAAGAGTACCTCGAAGGATTCCAATAGGGAGAAAACAAATATTCCAAAAAATTATAAAAACACAGGGCAGTTGCAAAACTTTTTGGTTCAACCCACGTAAAGCCCACCTTTGGACTGCGGTCCGGAGAGAGACCGCTGTCTGCTCATTGAGAATCCCATCATGCGTGTTCGAATCCGGAAAATGTGCATCCAAGTTTTCATCATTTTACAGCGTTATTGGGTTAATTTTTTGGTCGAGTTTGATTGTGTGATGTTTGCTTTTTGCTCAGGTTTGGTTGGTTTGAGTGGTTCGAGCTCAGCGCCCGCGAAATGCTTCTTTCCGGAATGAAATTCGAGGGTTAGGTGGACGAAACATGGGGGTACAATGTAAAACCTGGATACAACCCAGAACCTTCGTATCCGCCCTCAAAGAATGACAACAGAGAATAGCGCAATCGAGAATCTCCTAAGGCACGCAAAGGGAACAGTCCAGAATCACCGCTGCAATTTTTAGTTTCTTTGCTTTGTTGGTTTTCCTTCCTCAATTCACCAGAGCCCAGAGAAACAACTGCCGAGCCGAGCGCTGGGAGGTTAGGTTTGGTAGATAATGACCCATCAAGAGGATTCAATATAACCGGCAACGGCCTCTCCGGACCCCGGGTAAAGTGAAAATAAATAAACGAACTAAATAAGAAATTAAAACTCCCAAAAACAAAACCAATGCCAGGAACACCCAGTACTTTGGTCACATCACATGACACCAGCTGTGCTTCTTCCTTGTCACATTTGCACGCTTTGGGAGGCTCTCGACTATCCCCTGCACTCTGCCCCTGCTATCCCCACTATAGGAGTCATAGGTGCAAATGTTCCGGGTTATCCCCAGGTTTGAATCCCCTACGATGATCAGTTTTCCCGCAATTCACTGAAACAGTGTCCAAAAAAAGGAAAGAGGATTTTTGTGATGGGACACAGCATATGTGGAATCCAAGGTTCCCCAGAAAAGAAAAGTGCTTGTTGATAAATCTTGAAACAAAAAATATCCGAAACCCCCACCAGACGCGGAACCCAACAAACAAAAACCCGCGATTTCCAGAGGCACATTTTTGCACTTGCTGCTGCCCCTCTGGACTCAGCAACGATATAGAATACCCGGAATTATAATCTTATAACCATGGGTATACCTACATCATTATGCCTTCTGTTATCCATGGAGAATCTGAAACAGAAGGTGCCCTGGGTCTCTAATTTGTCAATCTCATCCAGTCATCCATTTTGGATCTTGTCTTTCAATTCGGAGCAGAATCTCCGGTTGCAGTTCGGAACACCTGCCGACATCTGAAAAAAGCTGAACTGGACGAGTTTTCATGCACGCTCAAGCAACTAAAATAGATAGGAAGATGAGGACGATGTGGGTAGGGCAGGAGAGGTTAGGATCGGTGTGTTAGGACAGGTTAGGTTGGGTTAGGTCAGGTTAGGTTAGGTTTAGTTCATCATCATCATCATCATCGTGGAGTCATATGGACTGATAGCCATTCGGCTGGTGGTCCGACCATTTACCTTGTTGCACACACCATGGGCTCGCAAGGAGAACTATGCCCCATAATCGTAGCCCATTTCTGCTCTGCATTCAACTGAGTTAGCTTTTAGTATATCAGAGAGCAATGGTGATAACTCGTTCAGTTCAATGTCGGCAGGTATTCCGAACTGTTACCGAATCTCCTTCATGAGTTGTGTTGTGTCGAACTCAAGATGGCACCCATATTGATTTTTCGATCGAATGGATAGGGGGAAGTGGACCGAATGCTATTTGGGCCAGAATGAATTTTTGGCCGAATGGACTTTGGTCCGAACGGCATCTGGTCGGAATGGGTTTTGGTCCGAATGGCTTTTGGTCCGAATTGACTTCAGATCGAATGAACTTTAGTCCGAACGACGTTTGCTCCGAATGGGTTTTAGTCCGAATTGTTTTTAGTTCGAATGGTTTTTAGTTCGAACGCTTTTTAGTTCGAATGGTTTTTTGTTTGAGATGGTTATAAGTTCAATGCTTTTTAGTCAGAATTGTTTTTAGTGCGAATGGTTTTTCTTTCGAATGTTTTTTGGTTCGAATTGCTTTTGGTTCGAATGTATTTTAGCCCGAACAAGTTTTGCGCCGAATTGGTTTTCGTTCGATTGGCGTTTGGATCGAATGTCGTTTGCGTCGAATGTGAATAAGAACGAAAAATTTCCGAAACGTCTGGCTTTTGCGCTGTGGTTGTTATGTTGGTTTAATCCTAAACATCAGCTTTAACATTGTATAAAAGAGGTCGGGATATTTGTTGGAGATGACATTTAAACGCCAAAAATTGTCTAACTTATCGAAACACAACCAAACCCAACCTAACCTAACCTAACAAGTTCTATAACCTATAGGTACCCAGATAAAGCAAACAAGAGAGGCGGTTTCAAGATGTGGAACTGTTTAGATTCAAAACAAACTATCTCCATCTGCGCAGTCTTGTGCGGAAAAATTCATTATCTGCCAAAGTTTAGCGTTAACAGTCGAGAAGAATGGACAGTAGGTCGAACTGAAGTTTGTTCGAATGCCACTTGGACAGAAACCAAATTACTTCGAATCGTATCTGGATCGAATGTGCATTTGACCGAATGTGCATTAGTTCGAATGGCGATTAGTCCGAATGCGTTTTACTCCGAGTGGTTTTTAGATCGAATAACTATTAGATCGAATGATTTTAGGTCGAATTGCATTTGGATAGAATCTCGTTTTGTCAGAATGTATAGTGGCGGCGGAAAAAGATTACTCATACATGTGTTTTTCCCATCTGACTGTTGCCTCCGAAACTTATTTTTCTTTCTTTTTACTCTTATGCATTTGGTAGAAATTAAAGCTCCAAATTGCAACGGAGCTTTCTCGAGGTGTCAGATTTTGACATTAATGATGAAAAAGGATCTTTTATTTCTACAGCATGTAGTTTTTGCTAAAATCTTAAGAATGGGGAAATTTTTCACATGTATGGGTAATCTTTTTCCGCCGCCAGTATATATACTTTACTCCGAACGGCGAATAGACCGAATGCGCATTTGTCCGAACGGTTTTTAGATTGAATGGTTTTTAGATCGAAGTGTTTTTTGTTCGAATGCAATTTAGTTCGAATGGTAATTGGATCGAATTTTCGGTCTAAAAACCATTCGATCGAAAGAACATTCTATCCAGGTGCGTTCCCCCGATCGAACGGTTGAATTCATTGTCAAAAGTGGGCCCTCGTCAACATGGGACCAAAAGGTTCTGTCGGAACTCAATTGCTTTTTAGGAAAGCGGACTGTGCCTCCCATGGAAACTATCAAGGATTTGCAGGCTTCGGCAATTTTTTGCAGGATTTTGCATGATTCGGTATTTTTGCAGGTGGATTCGGCAATTTCACGGTTTACCTTGTTCGTACTTAAAGCAAACCATAACCTGACCAAATCTCGCCGCGCCCACTGCATGCCTACCAAACCAACCACATTGATCTAATCCTTTTTTGGAAAAGGTAGAGGTTAGTTAGGTTTGGTTAGCTTTAAATGCGAATAAGGTACACCATGTAACTCGTACGTCCGTGAAATTGCCGAATCCACATGGGGTCAGGTAGGAAACAGTTCGGAATACCTGCCGCCGCCGCCTCATTTTTACGACCCGCCGCCTCGGTTCCTTTTCCCGCCACCTCCTAAATATGAGCAAATGAGGCGGCGGAGGCGACGGAGGCGACGGAGGCGACGGAGGCGGCGCAGAGTGCGGAGGCGGCGGACAAACAGCAAGCTGACAGTGGACAACCAAAACCACCCAAAATGGGCAACCAAATGAACCATAACCGGCAATCCAAACCCCAATTTCGCAGACATTTTGTTGTTTAATTGTATTGTTACCCTGCTTCATTGCATTTTACTGGCCCTTTTTGATTTCGTGTCTGGAATTTTTTTCTTCCTGTACTCGTTATGCCCATCCACCCACCCATCACGCCTCATGCCGGCCACCAATCAAATCTGTGCATGCGTGTGCAGGTGCACCTGGTCTAAAATATTTGCCACTTGAGAAACTTCCAAAACGTGCAGATTTTCATTGTTTATTGTGGGCTGGAACGTTGCTCAATTACATGACCTCTCTGGCAAGCCATACGCGCCGAACGGTCCATTGCCATTCCCACCCCTTCAACGTTTCATAGTGTAAATTTTGAGGGGATCGTGCCCCCAACATTTCCCCCCATTATTCGTTACCCCCGATGACAAAAATCTCAGGTGTCAACATAAAGGAACAGGCATGCTCATCGAATTCGTCCAAAGCAAGAGAGAAACGCCTTTTTCATTGCAAAGTTAAAAACTGAAAAGCAGAAAAGAGGCATCAAAACAAATGGTGCTGATGTGAAGAGCAAATGATAAAAGGATCATTCCGGAAATTGGGTTATTTTACTCGGGGAGGGTTCAATCTGGGAATTGGTCTGCGGGGGAATGGGTTCATTGTGGAAAAGAGATCATACTCGGTACCAACATTGTCCCGGAAGATCGTGCGCTTTTGCAGAAAGTGGCAAAACCGCCAAAACCATAACAAAACCAACCGGAATGGCAGAAACAAGGGGCTTGACAAACCACCAACCATTCTGGGAACATCGACAAATGATGAAGGGAACTCAAACTGCATCTTGCATCTTCTGCGGGCAGAGATTTTTCAGAACTCGGTCCTGTTGTCGGCCTCTTCCTCTCATTTCATTTGAAAGAAGAAGGCCTTTTTTCATCGGCGCACAAAGTCAAGTCGACGTCGAAAATCAAACATGTTTGATTTTCGACGGCAGGCTGAAGTCGGCTGTGGCGTCGAAAATCAAACATTTTTGATTTTCGAGGCCACGGCACTCTTTTCACGTCGTTCTCTCCAGCCTCATTTTGAGTCCCACGCCAGCATAGTGCGAATTATACGTCATTTCAGAGCTGCGGTGATGTCTTTTTTGATTTGATCCTGAGAGTTTGATCCGCCGTGCATGAAGTTCCCCTTTGAGCAAATCGCGTACTGAAAAATATTCTCGATTTTTGCGAACAAAGTTTCAAGATGAGAGTGTCTTTTTTCTTTGTGAGAATGTGCAACACGGCTTTTCTGTGAGCAGGAAAAAACAAAAGCCACCCACGAAAGCCATCAACGGTGTGCTGATACCGCCGCGACCGGAATGTTTGTGTTCGCTCATGAATCGAGTTCCACGTGGCGCCAGAGCGAAATCAGCAGTCTTCCGCGGTCTCCATAGTGGCCAAAAAATTCATGGCAACACGCCAGCAGATCCACGGCGCTGCGTCACGTCAGTCACGTGTGCGAATACGGCCTATCCGTAACTGTTGCCTATATCCGTTGAAAAACTCACACATTGCAACAAAGGTCGGAGAATCATTGCGAACGAAGTGAGCTTTACAGATGACTTCGATTTGGATTTTTTCCGTATGTTTGTTTGTTTGTTTGTTTGTTATTTGTTTCGATCACGATAACTTTTGAACGCAATGGAATTTTGCAGCCAAATTTTGCAGAGACGTTCTTGAGCACCAACCTGAGCATGAGTTGGAAGATGGGTATGATCGGAGCATTTGAAGTCACAAAAACGTCACAAGAAAGGTCACGATGTATATTGCCTGCCTACGACAGGGCGCGTATCGTATACAGAGTATTTCTGAAATGGTTGGCCATTGGCCTACTTCGTTTTCGGTGTCGTAGTGCCGAAAAATGTAGAGTGACTTTTTGTCGTCCGATGACTTGTGGGGGTACTCAACGAAAATAAAACATGGGCCCATTAACTGTCATCCCAGACATCACAGTTAGGTAACCAAAACCAACTGTATAAAACAAATAGCAAAACAAAACAAATGCTAAACAATATGCAAAGGAAATAAGAAAAAAAACTCCCAAACACTCTAAAACGTGTTACACTCTCTGAAATGAGTGAGTCAAATTATTGAACTTTGTTTTGAATTAAGTTGACTTCAGTCCTCAGACGACCACTAAATAATTAACGTGACCGACTGACAGTACCGATGTGGATACTCCTCTCCGAGGGATAGGAGTAAAAGAAAAGAAGGTGCTGATGTCAGTCAGTAAAATTTAAATCGTTTTACGTTGGTTTCGTTGGAGATCGAACAACTGCTGCACTGCTTGCAGAAAGAAAAGATCAGCTGCATGAGGTGCACCGGATACTCAGTCGGAGATGACACTAGGCTCAGAGGAATCAACCAGAACGAGAAAATTTACATTGCACCGGAGCCCACCATTAAATTAACGTCACCCCACCAATGTTGTCAGTCAGAGGATTAGGCCTTTGGAATAGGAAGTTCACTCCACATCCGTTTTGTCAGAGAGTAGAAAACACAAGGCTTGCGATTGAAAAATAATTATAATGAAATCACATCTCAGACCAGACAACACGCTTACAATTCCATGAAAAAAGGAAGCAAGCGAGGGAAAAGAAAATAGAAGAATGATTAGTGCATATCAAGAACGCGGTTTCCCGGTTCTTGGATTCTCGTTTCTTGGATTCCAGATTCTTGGATTCCCGAATCTTGGATTCCCCTTTCTTGGACGATCCCGTTTCTTGGATTCCCGTTCCTTGGATGGAATCGTAATGGTGATTACAGAACGAGAGTTTTTACCACTAACCAGGCTGACGCGAGTCTGCTCGCGAAAGCGGCCGGCCAGTGAGTACGATTTGTCCAAGTTGGGCAGTGCAGTGGTTTTTCACACAGTTGCTGTGGCTTTCATGCGATCTTGTGCGCCAGTCGGGTTTTTCTCTTCTCTCAGTTCGTTGTCGCGTGACTTGCGTTTGGATTGTCGAACAAGACAAGGTTAAGTAGGTTTGGTTAGGTTAGTTAGGTTAGGTTAGGTTCGGTTAGGTTCGGTTAGGTAAGGGTACCCGTTACATTTGTTAACATAATACATTTGTCGCTCGCTGAAATGAACAATACCTCTTTATCCAAGAAACAATAATCCAAGAAACGGGAGTCCAAGAAACGGGAATCCAAGAAACGGGAATCCAAGAAACGGGACGATTTTCGTCCAAGAAACGGGAATCCAAGAAAAGGGAATCCAAGAAACGGGCTAGCGCCTATCAAGAACACTCTCATAACACGTAGTCAACAGTACGTTACTCAAAACGAACAACTGAGTCTTTCCTCGGGGCCATTGCAGTGCAAATTTTCCATGCTCCGCATGAAGAGAAAGATGACATCCCCGTCGCAGCATTGTCAAGCCATGGGACTACGTTCCCAACGGGAAAAGATTGGCGACAGGTGAACACTTACGAAACTTGTGGGTAGTTGAAGAAAAGTCATTGACGTCAACAGGTGAAGAAAGCGTCAACACCAATGGTCATTTTTGTAAAAGACCATCCGAGCCTGCATACTGTCGGAGGGGTTAATCATTTATACGGGGGGACACAATTGCACGGCAACAGGAAAACATTTTAAAGAAAACAGCAGTACCCTTAGCCGTGCAATAGTGTCCCCCCTTTGGCACCAGCATACGGCACAGGGTGTGCCTTATTTCTCTGGAGGGTGGGTAGTTGGTTGAGATAGGTTAATTAGGCGCTTTGGATAGGTAAGGTGGGTTCGGTTAGGTCGTTAGGTTAGGTTTGGTTATAGTAGGTTAGGTTAGGTTAGTTTAGGTTAGGTTAGGTTAGGTTAGGTTAGGTTAGGTTAGGTTAGGTCAGGTTAGGGTTCTCTGTGCAGTGTACCTTTACTCAAAACAAACCTGGACCAAAATCCAATCTGACCAACCTGATCTGATCTCCCTGCGCGATCTCTTATTAAGAGACTAAACCCCATGATTTGCTCAGCCGGCAATTTCAGATACAGAATTAAGATAATGCAGGCAGTATAGCATCGAAAATGCAAAAGAAACCCGTTTGATGAGAACACAATTGCACGACAGAGAAAAAGCACACCCTGTAGGTACCGTCTGCAGAAGCCTAAGGGGGGACACAATTGCACGGCAAATACAGCGTTTTTGCAAAAATGTTTCCCTGTGACCGTGCAATAGTGTCCCCCTTATAAATGACATAACCCCCTTGGTCATTTTGAATAATTTCAAAAGAAAAAATGCAAGCAGACGGGAAATATTTTTGATGACGAGAATCGGAATTCGATGCCTCCGTCCGTGCGAGATTCAAAACGTTTGTGCTTGCAATTGCAAAATGAATCGAATTTGCAGGATACGAGTAAAAAATTGGCAAAAGGGGCCACAAGTGATCATGCAGGAACTGCTACCAGAAATGCTGAAAGCAGCATGAATACCGATTTGTATTGTGCCAATTTTCCATCAAAATTGGTGGCAGTAATACCACACTCATATCGGAGTTCAATGGCACTCAAGGGCAACACATGGGTGAAGTAGGTCATGATGAGTAATCATGACAAGTTTCAGCCGATGGTGTTTCAAAACAGCAAAATTGAAATTTGCAATGGCGGTCAAAACAGAAGCTGAAATTTGAATGATCAAAATAACATTGGCTCAAGGGATCACTTGAAAATGATGATTTGAGTTCCGTGGTCTTGGTCTGTCCCTGCGAGATTTTTATTTTTATTTTTATTTTTTTTTCGTTTTATTTGAGAAAAATAGAGTCAGAAAATATGCAGTGGAAAATTGCCACTATGCCGAATGAAAGCCACAAATTCTGAGCAAAATGCCCATCCACATTTGCGTCTCACCTCCAAACATCTCAAAACTACCGCAATGGAGTTGAACATTTTTCCAACAATGTTGGTCTGCACCACTCGCAATTGGTGGAGATACCACCGAAAAGGGATGGGAGACCCTTGCGAGTCTGAGGAAATTGAAAGTTTGTGTTCATTTCGGGTGGTCACAACATTCGAGTTGTGGAGGTCGAGAGGTCAGACATGGAGGTCAAATTCCTACCACGGACAGCCGATGCCGAAAGCACATGCCAGGTGGCAGGCGAACCGCTAGGGGCATTTCCCTGTAGGGGGTTGCCCCCTCCCAGAAATTGCGCTTCTGCTGGGCAACACACGTGTTTGTTCTGCATCCCCTATATAAGGCAGATTTCAATCATCGCTTTCTTCTTGGCAAAGGTCGCGAGATTAACCGATTCGTTTATGGACACAGAATATAGACAAAGCACTTTTTGCTCGACTTTGCCGAGCAAGTCATAATGTTCACCTTGCCTGTTGAAGGGTGAAATAAGCATTCGCTTCGCCCTGAGTTGCTGGTGAAATTGGCTGATTTCACTGAGTCATTTGGCCAGAGAAGCTATTTTCTTCGCTGGTTTCATCAGAAGTGCGGGTAACCCAATAAAGCTCTCCGTAGGAATTGGGGTAATTATGAGAAGTGAAATTGAATCCCGACTGAAATCGGAATGCTATGTTCCCAGACATTTTCAGCCGCCCCACCACAGCTGATGTCCGGAGCCAGCAAACTTTTTTCGTTTTTTTTCGACTTCGGGAAAAATCGCAATAATGTTTTCTCAGGGAATGTTTCCTCCGATGGCCAAAAGCGCATTCCATTTCTCAAACGAGCCAGAATTATTCACGCAAAAGCGCTGAAGGCTGAATTTGAATTCCGTTTTTTTTTTCTTCTGGACGACTTTTATTCCGTTCGGATTATGTTTTCCATCCGGGTGACTTTTTCTCCCTTGTGGGTGACTTTATTCCATCCGGACGACTCTTTTTCACCTCATCCAGACGCGTTTTTTCCATCCGGTTTATTTTTTTCATCGGGTTTATTTTTTCCTTCCGGTTTATTTTTTCCACCCGGTTTATTTTCTCCAACCCGTTTTTTCCCGTTTTTTTTTTCATCCTGTTTATTTTTTCCATCCGGTTTATTTTTCATCCAGTTTATTTTTTCATCCGGTTTATTTTTTTTTCATCCGGTTTATTTTTCCATCCGGTTTATTTTTTCCATCCGGTCGATTTTTTCATCCGGCTTATTTTTTCCATCCGGGTTATTTTTTCCATCCGGTTTATTTTTTCCATCCGATTTATTTTTTCCATCCGGTTTATTTTTTCCATCCGGTTTATTTTTTCATCCGGTTTGTTTTTTTCCATCCGGTTTATTTTTTCCATCCGGATTTTTTCATCAGGTTTATTTTTTCCATCCGGTTTATTTTTTTCATCCAGTGTGTGTTTCCATCCGGTTTATTTTTTTCATTCGGTTTATTTTTTCCATCCGGTTTATTTTTTTTCATCCGGGCGGATTTTAAAACGACTTTCCAGACTTCCAAGTGGGTGTCGCCTCTTTGGTATCCGTCCACTAATTGCTTACTCTCTGTTTGATCGTCTTTTGAGGTTCAGAAATCTGCAAATGACATTGGACTCGGAAAAGTGTCTTCAGCTTGGCAGGACGAAAAGTGTCACCAGGGAAGACAAATGCTTCCCATTTCGTCTTTTCACAAATTAATGTGATGCAGGACAACTCAGCAACATATTATACAGTAGCGTTTTAGCGCACACCCTGTATGTGTGGGTTAAAGCTATCTAAAATAGTGAAGGACGGTTGGTGACTAGTATGAGCTTCAATGGAAGTAACAGACAACTGCAAGATTTTTCACAACGTTTATTTTCGACATGGTTTGAAACATAACGAGCACTGCTCAGGCAAGCCAGAAAACCTTTGCAACGAATAAGTGAAGAGACAGTTAAAACAAAGGCACGAAGCCAAAGGGATAAAAACCAAAAATAAACATAAAACGTTAAAAACAGTGCCGAACGGCCGATGCGATAAAACACTAAACAGATCTGGTATCTAAAATTGTTTCACTGCCTTCACTGGTTTGGTGATAACCTTAAATTGTTCCAAGAGTTGAGAAAGGGACTCAAAATGTACTTATCTTTCTGATGAGGTCATTCCTTGTCTTTGACCCACTTTTGGATGAAAGGTTTGCTGGTGACCCTCAATTGCTGGTACCAAATGAATGGGATTTCTTTCTCGAAAGGTGGTGCTCGAGAATAGTCTCCCTCAGGCTGAATTCATTGAATAAACGCGGATTCTGTTTGATATCCGGTAATTAAAACTGCAAGTAGAGAAAAGGAGAAGATCTCGTTTTCCCATTTGCTTCCATGATTTTTGCACTGCTTTTACCAAAAACTCACCGACAGTTGTCTGTTATTTAGTTGCTGTCTGAATGTTGATGAAGCCAGTGTACGGCGAGTGTGACTTACCGTTTTTGTGGAACTATTGGTCTTGTCTGTGTGTGAGTTATTGTCCCCAAATCAAGAGAAAACCCACTAAACAAACTCTCAAAGAACTTACCCCCGCAAGACGTGATGATGCTTGTCGGGGTTATCAAATTTGAAGTCTCTGGTGACGAGAATAGCTTCAACAGAAGCGAATGCCAAGTTGGCATGAAAGTAATGTAAAGTTGTGGCCTAAGTGCTGTTGTGAAAAAGAACAAAAAGTAAACGGTAAAAATCACAAAGCACAACACATTAAAACCAGCGAAGGTTCGCAAAAGGTTTAAAAGTGAAAACGAAAAGGTTACGATGCAGACCGGCTGCATCGCGTGTTAAAAAGTCATGGACCAACACGATCCATGACCGAAAAAGTGTAAACGAGGCACAACAACTTGACAACACAAAAATGACACGATTTGCCACTTTTCGACCGCGGTGGCCGAGTGAGGCTAGGTTCGCAAATGACCCTGTCGGTGCAGGTCGAGCGTCAACTGTAAAATGAGCAGCGAGTTGAAATGCTGCGAAAAGGAAGGCGAGATCGAAGCCAATTTTGCTGTCGAACTCATTTGCTGATATCGGCCTAAAATTCGCCTTGCATGCACGCGGTGATTTTGTGCTAGTTGTTGATGACTAGGCAGACCGAAATTTTAATAGCATTTCGAACGATGGAATGTTCGGAACTGCTATAATACCCACTAGTGCTTCTGCAAATAACCAAGATTTCCGACAAACTTTATGTTTTATCTATAGACCTGTTCTTCAAACTTCTTCAACAATGTTTTTCTTTTCTTCAACATTTATATTCTTCACTTCTCTCTCAGTCTCTATCTCCTCTTCTTTCTCTCTCTTTTCCTCTCTCATCTACTCTACTCGTCTCTACCCTTTTCTTCAGGTTCTTCACCCTGCTCTTCTTGGAGACGGATTCAGAGAAGCAGTGGTGGCGACCGCTACTCCCCCGCTTCAGCAGGAAAAAATCTTATTGTCAATAATTATCAAGGCAGAGCCACAATTTTGAAGTAAAATCCAGACCCTCTGCCAAGGGCACAGCTTGGACTACGCTTGGAATACGCTTCTCCACTTCACTCCCTTTTCTCCGTTAGCCTTTTCCTCCTCTCTATACCTTTCTCCCCTTCTCTACCCTTCTCCTCTTGTCTACCCTACTCGTGTTTTCTATCCTTCTCCTCTCCTCTACCATTCTCTCATCTTCCCTTCTAGTGTCCTCTACCTTTCTAATCTCCTCTAACCGTCTGCCCTCCTATACCCTTCGTCTGCTCTTTACCCTTCTACTCTCCTCTACCCTTCTCCTCTTGTCTACCCTACTCGTGTTTTCTATCCTTCTCCTCTCCTCTACCATTCTCTCATCTTCCCTTCTAGTGTCCTCTACCTTTCTAATCTCCTCTAACCGTCTGCCCTCCTATACCCTTCGTCTGCTCTTTACCCTTCTACTCTCCTCTACCCTTCTCTACTTCTCTACCCTTCTCTCCTCTACTCTTCTCCGCTCCTCTATGATTCACTTTTCATCGCTCTACTCCTCTACCCTTCCCCTCTTCTCTGCCCTTCTCAAATCCTCTGCCAGTCTCCTATTCTCTACCTTTCTCCTCTCCTCTACCCTTCCCTCTACCGTCTCCTCTTCTCTACCTTTCTCCACTTCTCTACCTTTCTCCTATCTCTGCCCTTCTCCTGCCCTCTACCATTCTCTCCTCTACACATCACCACTCCTCTACTTTTCTTTTCTATCCTCTACCTTCTCCACTCACCTCTACTCTTCTCCGCTCCCCAACCTTCTCCTCTCCCTCTGCCTTTCTCCTCCACTCTACGCTTCTCCCCTCTTCTATACTTCTCCCGTCCTCTATAGCCCGTCTCTCATCAACCCTTCTCCTCTCCTCTAGCCTTCTCCTCTCCTGTACCCTTCTCCTCTCCTCTTCACTTCTGCCCTCCTCTGCCTTTCAAAACTCTCCTTTATCTCCTCTACCCTCCTCCACCACTCCACCCATCTCCACTCTTCTCTTCTCCTCCGCTTGTCCTCTTCTCTTTGTCTCCTCTCCTCTAACTTTCTCTCATCTACCTTTATTGCCTCCTCTATCCGTATCCACTCGTCTACTCTTCTCCTCTCCCCTTCCCTTCTCTTCTCTGCAAGCTTTTCCTCTTCTCAACCATTCTATTACCTTCTCTCTGTTCTCTTCTTTCTGTTTATTTGCTTTTTAATATTTCCGTCAGCCATCATCACCTCAGAATTTTCTTTCCCAAACCCGTGCTCGCTGAGGCAAATAAACGCTCTGACTTTGAACTCCTTCAAATAGTTTCTTCGCAATAGGTACTTTTCATTGGGCCCAAATCAGAAAAAACATTCCATGGCAAAACGAATGTAATTCTGCGTGTAAACTGAAGTTCCATTTTTTCCGAAATTTTCCATCATGCATGACTCCAAAAGTTTCTTGAATATTGTTCTGTTTCTTGTGGATCCAGAACAACACGATATTGGTTGGATGAACTGATCCGATCTTGGCTCTGGGAATAAAAAAACGGCCTTGGCAAAAATAAAGAAAAAAGGAATCTGTTCTACAAAGGAGGCAACAGGCAAGAATACTGAGTGCACAGCCGACACACACGCACCCCCACCCTTCAAATTCAACAACACAGGAACATCTCGTGATCATCGTGGCTTTTCTCATTGTCCCTTCCTTGCCTGTGATGGTGGCGTTTCAATGACAAACGCAAACTGTTAAAGCTCTGTCGCTTCTCGAATCCCGCGTTTCCATTTGTCGCTGGAAAAAATGGCCTTTCTAGCAGCAATCTTCATGTCGCAGAAAGGATTTGCGACCAACGACAAGCGACGAGCGACAAGTGGAAACGGCCCTTTAGACAACAAACAGTCAACTGCAACTGGATCCAAACGTTCTTTTCACTCCATTCCCATGCCAGCGCCAGTACCATCTCATGTCAATGAAAAAACCGGAATATGAAAAGTAGCAGCACAATGGATGCCAAGACATATTTGCAGTGCCCTGCTGACTGATTGAGTGCGGGACAATAGAAAAGCAAGTTTCAACAGATGAGGGTCACGAGAGGTCAGAGCTCCACTTATAAAAATTAGACTGTGGTAAGAATTAGACTGTAGTGAGAAATACGCAATTTACAGCTCATGCCTAAAAGCACAAAATACCGATATTTCCTCGCGAGCAATATTCTTGTCTATGCGATAGCGATTTTCTCAGATTAAAGGCCACCAGACTACGATCTGTGCAATATTATGTTCAAGCAATAACACCATTATCGTTATCAACCGCTGTCGCGAGCTGATATCCGTACATGAGGGGACTCAGAGAGGAGAGACACATTTCCAAGCTCCAAACACAGCAACATCAATTGAAAGCATCTACACAAGAACGCTTGTGACATACCTATTCCATCTATCAGCGGGGTGTAAATGCAGTAAACTTCGTTCTTATCAATCGCTTCTATCTTATCCATACTGACTTTATCCATCCAAACTCAATCTCCCGAATTTTGTTTCATGACATACGAGCAATCAAGTCCAAAAGTGTTTTAAACATTCAGCAAAAGGTCATAATTGCAAAGAAGCAAACAAAATCTGAAACGCAGAATAAACTAACATGACATAGAACTGCGTGCACTATTTGGTGCAGATAAAAATTATCTTCCATATGGGAGTTCCAGGTTTAATGTATACGTCAGCTTTTTTGACCAGCGTTTCCACGACATCTGAAAATAGAGAATGGGGTACCAGGTTGCATTGCAAATTAAGTCTGATGTTTCACTCCCCAAACAATCGACTTGAAGAAAGGCTACAACATGGAAAAGAACAGTTATAGTTGACAAGACAAATCATCTATGACATAATTCGTCACTCAGAACATGTCGATGTATGTGCGATTTCCCCTGCGTTTCACGCCTTATCGATTTGCTTCCATTTTTTTTTAATTGGAGAACGTTTTGTTTTGTTTTGTTTTCACTCAATTTGACGACGTTTTAAACCGATGTGTATACTGTACAGCGGTGTGCTCCCTGCCCCCAAAATTCTTTGGCGCAGCATTGTTTGAAATTAAAATTAAAATTAAATGTCGGTAATCATTTCCAGATGTCCGATCTGCGTACCTCACGGTGTATCAACTTGAAATTAAAAAAAAAAAAAATTTTAATCATGAATGATTGATTCTTATCGCCCAGGGAGAGCACTCCCACCATATAACGTTTAAAAGAACTTCCTTTAAACGTTTGCTTCCACATTCTGGTCTTCTCATTCTGGTGCTCGTCTTCATCAGCCCCATGAGCTGGTCTTCACCAGCACCAGTTGGTCTTCACCAGCGCACCACATTCTGGTGATGGTCTTCACCAGCACCAGCTGGTCTTCAGCAGCGCACCACATTCTGGTGCTGGTCTTCACAAGGAATCCTGATTTGTTGAAAACCTGAAGAGCTGAAAGGATGCGTTCTGTCAGCACTTCTCCATCCACGAATCACCTTTTTGCTGCCTCGTTGAAAAACAATTACAGTTGTCGCAAAATGTAAAAGCTGACAGAATTAATGTGCTTACGCATATGAACTGTTCCGATTTAACTGTTCCTTCCGATTTTTTCTTTTTACTCTAACGCAGGCAGTAGAATAATAGCAGCAGATAATCAAAAAACCGAGTGACAGTTGCAATTTGCAACCTCGGCATTAAAAGGGGTCAAAGCATTTTTGAGAGCATCGTTAGAGCATCCTTATTATTCAGAGCATCGAAGAGGCGAGAATTTGTGTGGCTTGATTTTTTGCACTGTTCTGAACAACTGGCCATATCTGCAGAGTAATTGTTCCGGCCACCTTCCTTTTCGCCGGCAGATAACGTGGCAGGTACATTCCCTGGTCCGTCTTCTCGATATGACCACCACGAAATAATGTTCGCAAAACCATTTCGATTAGGGTGGCATCCCACTGTTAGTTGTGGTATCACCGTGCTGCAACGTTGATCTTCAATAGCTTTTCCTTGGAAAAAAATAAAAATTCAACCCCGGTGGAATCGTGCCCGGAACCTTTCGTCTACGATTCCAATTCTCTGCCAACTGGGCAACCGCAGTCTTCACAAGACACCTTCGTTTTTCTTACTCTTGAGCTTCAAAAGTTGTCTGTGATCTTGTGTACCAAAACTGACACTGAAGTGTTCATAATACGTCAATGTGCGGTAGTGGTATACGCGCGAACCTTAAGCCTCGGCCAACGTGATTTTAATACTCAATAAGTGGCGTAATTCGTCGCTTTGGGTGTCGCCAGTTTTTATTTGGCCGCAAGAGGCGCGAATGTCGCTCGGTGGCCTACTGCGACAAGTAAAATGCATTGCGACTATACGGCGGTCGCGGGTTGTCACCCACGGAATGTTAAATTTCTCTGGAACCGTTTCACGGATTTTGACAGAATTTTTTGTGCTGGAAAGCAGAAAAATGTGCGATTTTGGACGTATATAACAGCCCCGAATTTTTCGCTGGTAAAAGCTGAAATGTTGGAGATATACAAAAGTGTCCAAGTTAAGATGTGATAAAATTCCGGGTTCCTGCCTCACATTTTCAAAGATTGCGCGATTTTTTCCGCTGTAACATGGTTTTGACCTGCGGAAGAGTTGTAGAGGAAGCTTTCAGCTTTCCAAAAATACCAAAATCATTGAATTCGATCATCATTTTATGAATAAAAACGCGACATGGAAGCATTATTTTTTCGTTGCGTCGAAAACAAAAAATGCTTCCAAGTCGTGTTTCTTCTCCATAAAATGGTCAAATGATGTTCTAATTCAATGATTTTGGTATTTTTGGAAAGCTGAAAGCTTCCTCTATAACTCTTCCACAGCTCGAAACCATGTTACCACGGGAAAAATCGCGGCCTCCAAGGGAGACGCGGCCTCATCCCCGCTTATTCTTGTGCAAAAAATAAAATGAATTCTTCCGCGTCGCGTTCTCCCTAAAAAAAAAGAGTCAAATGGTGTTCAAATGCAATGATTTTGGTGTCTGTGGATAGCTGAGGGCTTCCTCTACAACTCTTCCGCAGACCAAAACCATGTTATAACGGAAAAAATCGCGCAATCATTGAAAGTATTAGGCAAGAACGCAAAATTTTATCAAATCAAAATTTGAACATATTTTTTCGCCACATGATTTCAAGTTTTGCCCGTGAAAAGTTCGGGATAATTTTATAGTCCTGAAAAGGTCTAATTTTCAGCTTTCCAACACAAAAGATTTAATCAAAATCCGTCATTTGGTTCCAGAGAAATTAAACAGTTCGTTGCCGATGCACAGCGACGCAGAAATCAACCACAGCCAGGAAAACCGGCCTCTTGACGCGACGGCAGAGAAAGGAAAAGAGCGAAAATTGGCGATCGATGGGCGGGGATGGGCAATGAGAGTTACGGCACTTATAAGTATTAGAATCACGTTGCCTCGGCCATTATGAATATGAACAGATTTTATGTGGTATCAGGCATGCGCTTCGCAGTTTGTTTGGATACCTACCGGTTTTTCCTGAAGAGAACGTGTGTCTAACAGCTGTTTCCAATGACACTGTAGAACTGATTTTCTCCGATGGGGAACTATCGAAGGAAACAGAAAGCGTCAAATAATTGCTGGTATGGGTGGAATGGGCATACCGCATTTGAAACACGAGAACCAGTCAGAAGCTCTGCCCCCGGAACCATGCCTAAACCGCGATTATTGAGGGAAATCTGTCCCAGACTGGGGCCGCGCCACCGCGCAAAAATGAAGCTATGTCCAGGGCCGTATGGAATAATGACAGTATTTCTCTGTCTGGTGGCAATTCGGATTCTAGGCATGCTGCTGTGAGTATATCTCTCAAATTCCACCGTGCCTCAATGTTGGAGCCACGTAGGCCTAAACTTTATTCAGAACGTACCGAAGAACGTCACCGTCACGTCTATGGTACCGAAAAATTACCTGGCACCAAAAAGATCGAACTGAAATTGCAGCGCACTGCAACATTGTGGTCATATTCACTGCAGCTAAGGAAGCTATATTTCGGCCAAGTATATTTCCTGAATCCAACAAGGTTCGCAAGGAGTCCATTTCTTTAGTCTCTAGTTTTTCTCCAAATAGTATCAGTCACAAATTGAATTGATATTCCACATTTCTGACGTTGGGATTCATTCGACGCAATTTTGGAATTGTTGCTCAAGACTGATTTGGGAGTAGTGCAGAAAAAGAGGGTGTCCTGAAAACATTTCGGCAAAATTCGTGGAGATGTTCCTGATGGCAAAACAAATCAAAATGAATTCGCAAAATATTTGCTCCAGGCCCACATTTCCATGTAATACCCCCAAAGTCCCCCAAAATGGACCCTTTTGGGGTATACATGGGGGAGGTAAGATTTCATCGTATAGAACAGTCAAAGTTTCAGGACAGATTCTACGGATCAAGTAAATCAAAAAGAATTCAGTGACAAAATATCTTCCGATCCCACACCCGCGCAATGTCCCCCAAACATCCAAAAAAGCCCAATTTGTGGTGGTCTTGTTTCAACTGTGATATGAAGAGATTGGATCGCCGCGCAAAAGCCATTTTGCGAAAACAGATTCCCAAAAATAAGCTGAACAGAAAATGTTCAGTGAAATAATGTGCTGCCATTCACAATTTCCATGCAACAGCCACCCAAAAACCGGCAAAAAGCTTCTAATTTTCATAGTAACCATGGCAACCATCGCAACCCTCTGCAAAGGAGACGGTTTTAACCGGTTTTGGGGTGGCTATTGCGTGGAAATGGTGGATCAGAGCACATTTTTTCACTGAATATGTTGTGTTCAACGTACCTTTGTTAAGCTGTCCGCGAAAAATAGCCTTTAGGTGGCGATCCAATCTCTTCATATATCAGTAAAAACAAGACCATCACAAATTGGGCTTTTTGGATTTTGTGGCGACATGGCGCGGACTTGGGGGGTCGGAAGGTGTTTTGTCACTGAATTACTGCTTTACTGGATCGGAAAATCCTGCCCTGAAAATTTTATTGTTCTATACGATGAAATCTTACCTCACCCATGTATACCCCAAAAGGGTCAATTTTTCGGGATTTTGGGGGGTGGGAGATGGGGGCCCGGAGCAAATTTTTTCCCTGATTAATTTCGATATGTTTTGCCAGCTGGAACATCTCCACGAATTTTGGCGAAATGTTTTCGGGACACCCTGTACTTTATTTCTTGCAGAGTCGAATCAACAGTCTTTTCTAGAGTACAACCGCAGCACTAAACAAAATATATGGCCAAAGAATGGTGAAATTACTTTCCGAGGAGTTTCATTAGCCTACGGAGATCGCACAGTTCCAGCCATTTCCAATGTCAGCTTTTGCATACGTTCAGGAGAGAAGGTCAGGAGACACATGACTAAGCTTGTTACATACATCTTCAGTTTTTTTTTGCTTCCTTGGAAGACTCAATTTCAACAATGTCTTTGTTGGCCGGACGTGATCTTGATATAGAAATGTCTAAATGTCTGCATTCAGTTTGACGCGGTCTGCAGTTTATCGCGCGCCTCATCGGGCCCACGAGGAAAATATCAAAAAGCATTCACAAAAAATCGCAAACTTACGACTCACCATAAAAGAACGTAAATAGATCCATTCTATATCAGGCATCAGAGGAGCTTGCACAAAGAAATCGCAAAAATAATGACGTCAAAAAAGAACGAAAATACGAATAAATCCACTCGACATCAGGCCGGCAAGCAAAACGGGAACGCATTCAAAAAATCGCAAAACGTATGACTTGTCTTTAAAGTCGTAAATGTTATCCACTAGAATCCAAGGAGAACACTCATACCATTGTTTTCTATTTGATATAGATTTGTGAAGAGTTCGGTTACAGTGATGAAGCCCAGATGTCATAGCTTGTTCGGTTTCCATATTTCTATATTTTGCGCTCATCGTATACAGAATTGCACGGGAACTAAAAGAAGCAGGGCATCCGAGCTACGGATAAACCCTAAACCCTAAACACTATAAACCCTAAACACTATACAATATACTCAACTGGGGTTGTCACGACACTTTTGGGAGGGCTGCATAATAGAATTTTCCTGGAATTATCATTAAAACTAGAGGTCCTTTGGCACAATTTTGCAAAAGGGAGTATACACTCCTTCATGATTAGCTTTCGATCATATCAGAGCTCGGTTTTAGCTCGGGTCCGGTAGATTACATGGCGTCGCCCGCTGCAAAACACCATGACACTAATGTGAGGTGTAAAGTTGCATCAGGGTCTGTTGAAATCAGATGGCCCCTGAATGCCTGACTTTCAAACTTTCTCCCTATTTTAGAAGACATTTGGTAGACTTTTTTACTCATCAATTTAAAAATGATGAATTTTGTATGATTAAATCACGAACAATGATAATGGACTCGTAGTTGGACTTGCGAATTGCGACAGATCCGATTTAAATTTACGGATATTGTCAAAAGTTCTCGAACATTGGCGATATTTTAAAATACCGATTCTTTATTCTTTAATCTTTATTCTTTACACAATACGACTGCAGAGATGGCAGAAGGACTTAACTACAAAAACGAATAGTGCGTATAGGAACAACTGATTTAAGAAAAACGTAACATGGAGACCTTATTGAAATTTAAATTCAAAAAGTAAACAGAGAAGGCAACGTATCAGCTTTGTGCAGCTTTGTGCAAGAACGCAGAAATGTTGGCCGATTCAGAAGGTTGGGAGTTCCAGTCACGAATGGTTCGTGGAAAAAAAGAATTGTGATAAGCACTGGAAGAGCATGTGGGATGGGTCAAAGCTCGCACCATTGTCTGTTCTTCTCTGAATGGATTTGAGCGAATAGCAAGGCGGAAGCTGGAGAAGGACATCACCAAAAAGAATTGTCCGCAGAAGCTCCAAACGATGATGCTCTCGGCGTTCACGGAGTGTTGGCAAGCCCAAATCATTCAGAATTGCAGATACGCTGGAATTTCGGTCATAATTTCCAGTGATGGCTCTGGCTGCCCGACGCTGAACCCTTTCTAGCGCATGAATATCACAAGCCAAGTAGGGATCCCAGAGAGCGCATGCATACTCAAGGACAGGGATAACTAAAGTTTTAAAAGCTCTTAACTTGACTTTCATTGTGGCTTTCTTCAAATTTCGGATCAGAAATCCAAGTGATCTACTAGCTTTAGAGCAGACGGAGGATATGTGTAGTTGCCAACTCATATCACTGGAGAAAATACATCCAAGATATTTATAGCTAGAAACATATTCAATAGCAATATCATTTAGTTTATAAACAACTCGATTGATGGCTGTCAGTTTTCTTTGCCTTGTAAATATGATAGATTTGCATTTATCAACATTTAAGCTCATCTTCCACGTGGCACACCATGCTTCAATAATGTTCAGGTCGTTTTGCAAAGACATGTGATCCTCATCATTTGTCACCTTACGATATAGCACCACATCGTCTGCAAATAGACGAATTGAGCTAGAAAGGCCTTCCGTTATGTCATTTATATACACTAGGAAAAGGAGAGGTCCCAAAACACTGCCCTGAGGCACCCCTGAAGTCACTGAAAGATTTGAAGACCTCATCCCCGAAACAGTGACATGATGAGAACGCCCTTCCAAAAAAGAGCAAAGGAGGTCCAGCAAAAAGGAAGGTACCTTTAGCCTGGCCAATTTTAAGATGAGAAGCTCGTATGGGATTACATCAAAGGCTTTCTGAAAATCAAGGAAGACAGCATGAACCGAGGCCTTTTCGTCAAGAGAGCGATGAATGTCATCAGCAAGCGAGATGACCTGCAGCTCGCATGACAATCTCCTTCGAAAGCCAAATTGATAGCAATGAAAAAAATTAAGCGACTCTAAGAAATTTAACAAATAGCTGTGAAGAATTTGTTCCACAAGCTTTGAACACAAGCAGGTCAAGGAAATTGGGCGATATCCGGACACAACATTTTTCTTGGCACCACTCTTCGGAATTGGAACAACAGTTGCCTGCTTCCATTCACAGGGAAAGTTTCCGGACACAAACATTTTTTCAACAAATGCAGCGAGAGGAGTTGATAATGGCAAGGCCAACTCTTTTAAAAGCCTCCCAGGAATGCCATCTGGTCCCGCCGCCTTTTTTGGTTTAATCTTGCGAAGGAGGCGAAAAAGCCATAACTCGTTATTTTTGGGAATGGAGGATTTTCCAAATTTGATGGGCGAAACCTGTCAACAATATCTCTCAAGTGTTGCCCGTCAGGGCGTTTGGCATAGACGCTGCAAAAATAATCGTTCAACTCATTAGCTATGTCAACAGAGTTAGTAAGCTGTGTGCCATCAGCTTTTTTAAGAGTTGACGGTGCTTGATCACCTCGAAGAGATTTCATATAACGCCAGAAGGGACGTGACGCACCTGAGGCAATTGCTGAGGACAAAAATCTGTTCTGCAAGGCATCATTCATATCAACAGCGTGAGCTTTCAGCCTTGCGTAAGAGGAGATGTCACTTGCAAGTCCAGTACGGCGCCAACGAGAATTTGCCACTCGCAATTGTCTGAGTAGTTTCTTGAGCGAATGATTTACCCAAGGGAGATTTTTTTTCTCTCTTATCTTTGCAATAGGGACATACTTTAGGCAATTTAGCAAATTAGTTTTAAATAAAAGCCACGCATCATCCACCGACAACTCAGATATCTTCTCTTTGAAACCAAGGAAGATCCAAGTGGCCAAATATCCAATGAAAGACCAATTTGCCTGGCTATAGAGAGCACGAAGGGGAACTGCCTTGGATGACGTATTGCCCTCACCAAATTTGTCTGGCCAAGTAAGTTTCACCCCTTCGTGATCAGATATTCCAGGAACCACATTCGTTTCAAGATATAAGTGGCAATTTGTTAGGACAAGATCCAATGCATGAGCCGAAGCACCACGAATGCGGGTGGGAGCAGTGACCAGCTGCTTGAGTGAAAAAACCTGCATTAGCTTCAAAACGAATTTGTCGTTTTGATTTAAACCACTTGCCGAAGACAAATTTAGCGAATTTGGTGCATTAAAATCACCACACAGAAAGAAAATCACATCATTGGAAAAATTTAAAACAACAGAATCATAAATATCATCAAACAAGGTACTTCCTTTGGAAATATTCGGTGGAATATATACACACCCAATCACAACAACTGTCTCCTTCAATTTAAAACGGCACCAGACAATTTCGGCGGGGCTATTATCGCACAACCCAGATGGAATTTGAGTACTGCAAAAGGATTTGTGCACCCCTAGAATCACACCTCCACCTCTTTGGCCACCCAATATTCTATCTCTGCGGTGAATATCGAAAGCCGATGGGAAAATCTCTTGCGAATGAATGTCGGTTTGCAGCCACGACTCAGTCAAACAGAATATAAAGACATTATGCTCATTCAGAAACTCTCGTAAGATGACCCTCTTTAAGATACCACAGATGCTTTGGCAATTTAGAACAACCAAGGATCTGGGAGAAGAGGGCGGCAAAGACAGTGAACTCCCAAATGCGGAATGACTGCCCGGAGAAGAACCACAAGGAGCGAAAGTAACTCTGTCACTCGGGTCTGCCAAAGGAGACGACTTTCCCTCAGCCATTTTAGAAATATTGGAGGAAAGCTTGGATTCAGAGGCTGTGTTAGATGTAAAAGCTGGTGAATTAAAAAGTTTGAGTGGACTGCGAATGGAAAGAGTATTTTGAGTGAGGCAACAGCTTGTAGCGACAGGAATATCAGAAGAGCTTATCTTCTGTGCTGGTTTCTCCGAAGAGAATGTCCGTTTTTTGCATTGTTAAACAGTAAACAATCAAATAATGACTTAGCAAGTTCAGATTGACCTTGAAAGGTCAGGTGGCATCCGTCCTTCTTGAGCCATGCACTGCGAAATCCATAGTTCACGTCCGAAAACAGGATGGATCTCGCCTTGCAGAAGTGCCACAGCATGGTCTTAACGTCGAAGATATCTTCGGAAGTGAAATCAGCGCGTTTCACAATTCCTGACACAACGACACGCTTCAGCTTCGGGGCCGAGAGCCTCACGGCACTGATTAAATCTGCGAAATCACAGAGCAACAGCTCGAGACTGGAACACTTTGGCAGATCATTTGTGCCCACATGCAGAATTACGATTTCTGCATTTTTGAGTAGAGACTCGGACGATAGCACATAAGATGCCAACTGGCCAACGCGAACACCTGGCAGCGATAGAACACTGACTCCGGGTTGCCTTATACATTTGCCGATTCCACCACCGATAATTCTATGGGCCATCTAATTTCAACAGGACTTGGTGTTACTTTACGCCTTACACGAGCGTCGTAATGTTTTGCTGCGCATGCTGCCATTGATTTTAAGGAAACAGTTTACAATACCGCCCTACCACCCGAGCCACCTGAACCACCGGAGCCGTTTTTACCACCGGAGCCACCCGAACCACGAACCCACCAGAACCACCGGAGCCTGTTTTGTCACCGGAACCACCCGAACCGGGTTTCTCACCCGAACAACACCAACCTCCACAGGAACCGGTTCGGGTGGCTCCGATGATCAAAACAGCTCCGGTGGTTCGGGTGGCATAGCGTTGCAGCCGGCAGGATTTCTGCTTTCTGTTTTGTTTTTTGTTTGTTGTTCGGTTTTTTCTTTTCAATCGTTTTTGCTTAAAATCGTTTATTCTCGAAAACGATTGGCTGGGATGCGCTGGTCCGGTTTTGAACATAAAGGAGATAGACATGCGCAACTTAACAGCAAGATGTCTAATCCGTGAAAAACGCCTTCGTGCCTGAAACTAATTTGACAAAATGGTCGATTTCCAGACGTTTCGCGTCTGAAGGTACCAATGTATTTGATTCACCGTTAAATCAACGTGATTCTAATACTTATAAGTGCCGTAACTCTCATTGCCCATCCCCGCCCACCGAGCGCCAATTTTCGCTCTTTTCCTTTCTCTGCCGTCGCGTCAAGAGGCCGGTTTTCCTGGCTCTGGTTGATTTGTGCGTCGCTGTGCATCGGCAACGAACTGTTTAATTTCTCTGGAACCAAATGACGGATTTTGATGAAATCTTTTGTGTTGGAAAGCTGAAAATTAGACCTTTTCAGGACTATAAAATTATCCTGAACTTTTCACGGGCAAAACTGAAAGTCATGTGGGGAAAAAATATGTTCAAATTTTGATTTGATAAAATTTTGCGTTCTTGCCTAATACGTTCAATGATTGCGTGATTTTTTCCGTTATAACATGGTTTTGACCTGCGGAAGAGTTGTAGAGGAAGCCCTCAGCTATCCACAGACACCAAAATCATTGCATTTGAACACCATTTGACTCTTTTTTTTTTTTTAAGAAAGAACGCGACGCGGAAGAATTCATTTTATTTTCTGCACAAAAATAAGCGGGGATGAGGCCGCGTCTCCCTTGGAGGACGCGATTTTTTCCCGTGGTAACATGGTTTCGAGCTGTGGAAGAGTTATAGAGGAAGCTTTCAGCTTTCCAAAAATAACAAAATCATTGAATTAGAACAATTATTTGACCATTTTATGGAGAAGAAACACGACATGGAAGCATTTTTGTTTTCGACGCAACGAAAAAATAATGCTTCCATGTCGCGTTTTTAATTCATAAAATGACGATCAAATTCAATGATTTTGGTATTTTTGGAAAGCTGAAAGCTTCATCTACAACTCTTTCGCAGGTCAAAACCATGTTACAACGGAAAAAATCGCGCAATCTTTGAAAATGTGAGGCAGGAACCCGGAATTTTATCACATCTTAACTTGGACACTTTTGTATTTCTCCAATATTTCAGCATTTTACCCGCGAAAAATTCGGGGCTGTTATATACGTCCAAAATCGCACATTTTTCTGCTTTCCAGCACAAAAAATTCTGTCAAAATCCGTGAAACGGTTCCAGAGAAATTTAACATTCCGTGGGTGACAACCCGCGACCGCCGTATAGTCGCAATGCATTTTACTTGTCGCAGTAGGCCACCGAGCGACATCCGCGCCTCTTGCGGACAAATAAAAACTGGCGACACCCAAAGCGACGAATTACGCCACTTATTGAATATTAAAATCACGTTGGTTAAATGATGACAGCCTAAATTGGATGGGGGGATTGGGATAGAACGAAGTGAGGAACAATGGGACTGAGGTAGAATTTTCTTTCAGCCTCTGTACACTTCTGCCCAGTCCATTTCTGCCCCAGTCATCTTCTGTCCTGCCCACTTTTGCCTCAGTTCGTTCTGCTCCAGTCACTGGACCCCCTAGATTATCCTGTCCGGCATATACGCTGCCCAGCAATTGGACATGATTACGGTTC
>JASGXE010015063.1:0-36596 GCA_030068105.1 Sinentomon sp. SZTP_YWyxl
TTCTACGATGCTTTTTCACGTCACGTAACATTTGAAGTCTTGGCTTGTATCGGTCAGGTGATAGTGTGGTGATCGGTTCGTGTGATCCGGTTTGTGTGATCTGGTTCGTGTGATCCGATTCGTGTGATCCGGTTTGTGTGATCCGATTCTTTGATCCGGTTCGTGTGATCCGGTTCGTGTGATCCGGTTCGTGTAATCCGGTTCGTGTGATCCGATTCGTGTGATCCGGGTCGTGCGATCCGATTCATGTGATCCGGTTCGTGTGATCCGGTTCGTGTGATCGGTCCGGTTCGGTACGTGATGCGATCGGTACGTGGATGTTGTGATCGGTTCAGAATTGTTGCCGCTGAAATGAAGTTTCGCGAAGTTTGAGATCAGCGAGCGCCCTTATCTTTTTGACCTATCTTTAACCCACCTGTTGGTAATGTTACATTCAGAAAATAAAGGGTTGTCAATGACCAAGAGGCATTTAGACTGGGCCAGTTTGCTCTGGCGGAATTCTTATCAGATTTCAGGTCAGTGGGTAAGTACGTAGGGAGATAAAAAAGTTCTGAGCATTACCAATTCGCCCCTTTCCAAAGTGATTTGTTTTATTTTTATTCTATAGTTCCATCCTTCTGCAATTATTCCTGGTCAAATTTTGATTGATTTTTGTTCATGCATTCCCGAGTAATCTGGCTTTCTGTGTTGTGGTCTCAGCTTTTTGAAAATTCGCAATTTGGAAGAACATTTTGTGTCAAATTTTTAAAATTTGAACCAATTCCACTCAGGAATGTCATGACCGATTGTGAAGAGTCTTTTAAGATGACTTTCCATCCTATCCGAAGGTAAAAAGATGGGCTGAACCCTTCAAGTGTTGCTGAACCTCCATCCTCGTCTGATTCCCATGACAAATAGCTCCACTCTTCTGTTCTCCTCTCTGAAGAGGACTTTTCTGGCTTCCCGGCTCCAGGGATCATCTTCCAAGGAGTTTCGGCAACATTTGAAGTGTGCAGCCAATCCTTTTACTATCGTATGGGATAGAGAGTCATTCTGGAAGACCCATCACAATCGGGCATGATATTCCTGCGGTAAAATTGGTTCAAATATCAAAAATTTGAAGGAAATTCGGTGCAGTCTAACGTACTGGCAGCGTATGTAGACACCTATGTATGCGGCAAAGAAAAACCCAAAACCAAAGACAATTTTACAATATCAGAGCAAAGTCAGAAAATATAAATAAATATCATAACTTGAGTTCAACTGTGACTTAGTTTTGAGATTTATTCTTGCGAAATGTTTGAATGAGAAACTTTCAGTTTTATATTCTCTATCTTTTCTAATGGTTGTAAACGTTTATTTTCCTCAAAGGTTTACTGACCAATGATATCTCGAATCAACTCCGGCAGCAAATTGCATATTATCCTCCAGGTAATCAATCAACGCAACTTGTGTGTTGTCACTGCGAGCTGAATTTCTTTCCAGAGGGATGTCAGTGCCAATTGGGAACTATCGCATATCTGGTGAATCGATTAGCTGCAGTTGCACCCGTGCCGCACGCATTGAATATACATATTACATTTCCGTACAATTATTTGTTTTATTCTAAGAAAATAAACATTGCTCTAACTGGGACTCACGTGATGTGGCTCGTCGTCCTCGTAAAGGGAATTTCGAGAAGCTGACACGAAAATCTTTCATTGGTCTTCCACAATCTTCAATATGATAATGGTGACATTCCCTAAATTCGGAACAGAGTTGCATGATGGAACCTGCGTTACCATTGGAACTTCACATTACTCCAATTTATCGAATAAAAACAACTATTGTGGACACATTGACATATTTTCATAATGATTATCCTATTGAATACTCTTTATCATATCTGCTGCACACCTGTTTAGTCGTAGCATGACAGCACTTATGCTTTGTGACATTTCCACCGACTGCAGGGTGATCAAGATTTATTCACCGTCGAACGGTCACTTGATACCGCATCGTGAAAAAGGAATTGCACTGTAAAATTGATTTTTCCGTCGTGGCACGGTCATTAAACACTCCCGCGTAAATCACGAATGAGGCAGGCGAGAGATTATTTTTGTGGTCCTCTTTGGCAAAATTTAAATTGTCCGCGCTAAATTCTATGGCTTTCCTGCCACGATTATCGGTGATATGGTATTTATGGCGTGTTTACGCACATTGCGCAGAAGGCAAAACTTATTATAGAACAGCCGCCTTGTTCGATCAACGTGAGGTCTACAAGTGCAATTGGGAAGCTCATTATTGAAATAGGTTTCAATTTCAATTTCAATTATATTTTTTCGGAGTTACCTCCTATCAAAAATATGACAATAACAGTTATGCAATTACAAGCAATGCAATTTCAGGCAAAAGTTTAAAAAAAAAAAATGTAAAAGGGCATGAATAACAAGGAGAATGGAAATTCTATAACTCTTGCAAAGATTCCAATCGAGATTGAAAAGTGGCCAAATTTAGAGGGTTTGCAAACACATCCCTGGGAAGTGAGTTCCACTGAGTGATGGTGCGTCCCAAAAAAGAGAATTTGCCAACATCTTTGCTAAAGTTCCACAGGCGAATTTTGAAATCGTGATCTTGCCGCGAGTAATAATGAGGGGCCTCCAACTGAGAGTGCAAGTCAGCCCAACCCCCACTCCCCTTCAAAATCTGGAAGAGACTTGACAGACGGGCCATCTTGCGCCTATCAGCCAAAGGACTCCAACCAAGATGTGTTATTATGCCAGTAACACTTGTGGTTCGGCGGTAGTCACCCACCACGAATCTAGCTGCTCGTCGCTGAATTCTCTCCAAAATTTGAACTTGGCAAGAGAGCCATGGATCCCAAGCAGCAACAGCATACTCAAGAATGGGCCTAACAATGCTGAAGGTTCCGCTACTCCAATAAGAATTTAGGTAACCATATGAAACCAATTATTTATCGAAGTTAAACCTTGCAGGGGGAAATCATCTACGCTAATTAGGAATTCATTGAATGTTTTTACTATCATTGACTAATGAATAGCGTGTTGGTCTCTCACCAAGAATAGGACAAATGATTTAAGCCTAACTCCATTTGGCCTGCCTTAGACGGTGTAATTCTAAGTCCACTCGGGCAGATTATTTACTTTCTCTATTCTTAAGGCACCGCAACTGATATCTGAAAAGAATAGTGAAGTGGCTGAGTACTTTAGGGAGTTCCGGTTTGCAGTATAGCATTGAGCACGTCAAAGAACACCAAGCTCGTGGTCCAAAATAGAGTTCTAGATGGATTCATGAATACAGTAGCCATGCGATCACCGTGCGAAACGAATCGCTCTTCCTGCGCTTTTGCGAACTGTAAAAGTTGCAGTGTCAGCAGCTGTGACGAAGGTCTTGAGGCCTGGACTGGCGAAAAATGCATCGTAATCACTCGGGGACATCACGGAATGAAAGCCGGAAACTATTATTGGGTACTTTGAGCTGTGGAAGTAGGAACATCTTCTAGCAGATGATAACTGTCAGTGCTTTCCCAAAACTTTGACCGATGTCGCAAGTACGTAATAATCTGGTATGATCGGACCGCAGCAGTAGGACCTTTTTCAAAAAGCCCATATCCAAAAATCAAACCTCAGCAAAGAAAAGGTATTCAGCCCTTATAAGATACAGATTACACCCAAAGTGCCCAAAAATGGCCCTATTTGCTTGACATGTGCTGCTTTTCTAAATCACGGTGGAGATACAAAATTTTATGCGATAGGTGAATGTGGCGACAATTCGGTTCTGTTTTTTTTTGTGAAGAAATAATCTCCGACCTTAAAATGTACCCTTAAAATGTTTGTACCTCGAACACTCTCAAGCGGTCCCTTTGAAAAGGAACCGGCAAATTCTCTATGCGTGCCAGGCGTGTTTCTTTCGAGAAGATATCCAGTTGATTTTCGTATTATTCGCAAAAGGCCGATAAATCATGTGGTTGTTAAATGGTCATTTGAAAGCCAGGGGACATGTCAGACAAATGGGCCCGCATTAGGGGATTTTGTTGTTTTGCATTTGGAAAGTTGTTTAAACATCCATGAGTGTCTGCCAGTTTTAAAAGACGACATTTTTTTAGGATGCGCATGGAAGTCGGCATGAGTTTTTGACATTTTTGTTTCAGCACCACCAAGCACAATTCGAAATATCTACTCAAATCGTGCAACTGTAACCAATAATGATCCGTTATCCTCGCCTTTCACACCCTCTCAAACTCAGCAAGGTTTGTGCATTTTTGATTATACTCAACGTTTGTTTAAAAACTCGGATTTTCATTCGATTGATCAAAATATCATGGCTGTTTAAAAAAAACATCTAGCCTTTCCACATACGTTTTTGGAATTCGACGCGAATTCTCTTTTATGGTTAAATATTATTTTCCTATATTTTACATGAACAACATAAATAACGCTGCCCTAAAGCAATTCGAACCTCTGTTATTCATTTTATTTTTCATCTACAACAGAATTCAATAACACTTCAAAACGTTCTATCCTTCAACTGATTGGATATGCTATATTTTATCTGAAATTTCAGTATTGTTCAAAAACTAAAATCAACTTTTCTTTACGTTAGGCCTTGTTCTACAGAATAAATAAAAATTAACACTTCAGATGTCCACCAGGTTTGATCGTCAGGTTTCAACTGGATTTTTGCCATTCATTCGCAGGCAGCGCTTTCGAGGCTCTCATGTGAAGCGAAATGTGTGTTTGAATTGCGGCATGCTCCGCGGCAGACAGCAACCTGTTGACCGCTTCTCGTGCCGGCGTTTGACGCGAAGGCGAAGGCGGGCTGCCTTGTTCAGAATTCCTGAATAATCGCGCCTGCCGCAATTGCGTTCGTTGCAACGTTCGCCAGGTCGCATACACGGTGTGCCGGTTGCTTGCTTGCGTGGCTGAATGTGTTCTTGGCACAGGTTTTGGTTCAGAACTAATTCACACTAGTTTTAGGAAAGCCACACCTGGCATATCCAGAAAATTAACGTTTGGGCTGCAATTTTAAACGACTCAGACATCGGCCCGTTTTTTTTATTGAAGGCGAACCTCAATGGAGAAAGGTACGTGCAGTTACTTCAGAGGAAGTGTTCCGAAGAGGGCAACACCAGATTATCGCCAATTATTGCTTCCTTCAACATGGTGGCGCACCTGCCCATACTTCAGTGTCTTCGCCCGCAACTACACCTTAATGAGCAACTGCCAGGAAGGTATACGTAGATTAGCCGTGTAGGGCCGATGTCGTGGCCTCTGAGGTCACCAGACCTGTCTCATATGGGGACACCTGAAATCAAACGTGTACATACCCGGCTCGTGCAAACAACTAAGAAGAATGGGCGGCCATTTTGAGGATCTCAAATGCCATCACGCCTACCATGATCAACAATGTGTTACAAGAACGGGACCAGCGTGTCCACGATTGTGTCGCTGCAGATGGAACACATTTTGAGCCACCGAAACACTGAATCGGGCAGGACGATTATTCAATCTTTATGTGGTGCACCCAGTACCTTATTGCATGTGACTGTCTGATTGCCGAACTCATATCAGATTTTCGACCGAGTTATATTCCGCACTGGCAGTGATAAAAGCGAAAAACAATTTCATAAATGACCGGTAAATTCCTATTCGTTCTGTATAAGAGACAGCGTTCAACAACACGTTTGTAAACATCGATACAGAATGGCCAAAAAGGACGTTTAAAGTTCTTGTAAAAATCCTCATATCAGAATTGCATCAATCTGGCCGGCCAAGGTACTGTCCCTCGATGGTCCGCTCAAATATCTTCGGTAACTTGAGACACCAATAGAATCATCTACCGACGTTCTCAGAAAGCTCTCGCTAACACAATTCAAGGAATAGCCGGTTATGCTGGTATTTTATCAATCAATCAATCAATCAATCAATCAATCTTTATTTGCTCCACAAATACAGCGTTTGGTGGAGAAAAAAAATGAAAAAAAGGAGAAAAATGAACCTCACCGAATTCTTACAATAAAAGGATAGGTATAACAAAGGAATCAATGAAGCAAATTATCAATCGTCAAACATGTAACATTATTGACAAAGATGTTATGGGAGAGCGACTGGACCACGTTCTCTGGAAGTGAGTTCCAATTCGCGATTGTTTTAGGGAAGAATGAACTGAAGTAAGGGTTGGAGCGGCAGAAGGGTCTGGCAATAGCCTTGCTGTTGCTATTGTAAAATCTCGGTGGGGGGTTGCGATAACATTCAGGCATTAATAAGACGGAATGACCGTTGATGATGGCATTATGCAGAGTTGATGATGGCAATTTATGGCAGAGACACGGTCATTATGGGAGAGTTGTCTAGGAAAAGAATTATTCGAAGATCATTTGCAAAATTTCGGGGCTAAACTCTCCTGACGTTTAATATTTTTATCTCCTGACGTTTAATAGTTTGATCTCCTGACGTTTAATATTTTAACCCTAGGCATAATCTCGTAATTGTTATTATCCTGTAATGAAATATGTTTGTCCTGTTGTTATTATCCTGCATATTCTTTGTGTCGTTTGCTGCCATTTCGCAGCCATCTGATTAAATAAATAAATAAACAAATAAACTAAATGTGTTGTTAGCATTTAATTTTTATCTTGAATTTCATGTCATTCACAAAGTCTCGCGGTGCTATACCATGACAACATTTTTGTTTCAGTACCATCAAACACACCTCAAAATGTCTACTCAAACTCACCAAATTTGACCAATAATGATCTGTTTTCCTCCATTGTTACACCATCTCAACCTCAGCAAGGTTTGTTTGTTGATGTTACACAACGATTGTTAAAAACTAGCTTATCTTTTCGTTTTTTAGCAAAATATGAAGTTATTGTTATTGAAAATCTAGCTCCTTCACATTAGTGTTTGGAATCTGACATGGAAACCCCATTTGATGGTTTAATAACATTTGTCCGCATTTCACACGAACAACGTAGGGAACGCTACCCACTATCAATTCAAAACATTTTTTTGGTTTCTTCAGTCTTACTTTTGTAAAATACTACAGCAAAAATTCAATCTTTAAAACGTTCTCTCCTTCTAATGATTGGTGATGTATTTCAAGAAGCTTAAATTTCAGTATTATTCATACAATCGACTGCAGTGTTTGTAAACCTGTTTGTAAAGCGGAATTCAATCCGGCGAAATGTTTTCCCGCTATAAAGCAGGCAAAAAAGAATATTTGAACGTCTTTTAATGTGCGTACGTCAGAATTATACCAATCTGCGCTCGTAATGTTTTGGCGATAGTAGTACCGCTCAAATGTCTCCCTTGCCTTGACACACCCAGAGTCATCTCTACCCACGTTCACAAAAAGATGTCTCATACGCTTTTCAAGGAATTCGCGGTGGTGCTGACGTTTTGTGGCAGAAACGTAGGAATTATGGGAGGGTTGTCCAGACGACGAACGTCATGACCAGAATATCATTTGCAAAATTCTGAACTAATCTAGTTGTGTTGCTACAGCTCATTCCACTTGAAGATATGAGCTGAGAATGCTTCACACTCTTCCATTTAAATACACAGAAAAACTTTAGTTTCTATGCCGAGAATGAAGTTTTCGACCGAATTTTCATTGTTGAAAGATTTCGGAATTCACTCTGAGCCCACTTGGGAGTATTCGTAGCTCATATCTTCAAGTGGAATGCGGAGTAGCATGGAATTGGATCGCGAATTTCAATGCCACAAACAAAGGTTCGGAGTTAGACTAATTATGTTGTCAGTATGGATTTTGATCCAGAACTCTGTCTTTCAAAAAGTTTCGGGACAAATTGTGTAGGTTGTTAGCATAGAACTTAGTCAATCAGTGTTCCATCTACCGATTCAGCCGCGGCTGAATACGCCTGTTTTCTGAATTTAATTTTCACTGAAATATGCTTAATTTACAGATGATTATTTGCTGCAATTTGCTCAGGAAATGTTTTGAAAACATGTTCACGAAAATGTTATTTTCAGTCGGGTCGAACCTCTGGAAAACCATGAAGGGTTTCTCACTAACTGACGGCTATGGAAATCTCCCTATGAATTAATGAAAATTTTGAAAAAGATGAATCCCATTTGATTTAGACAAATTTGAAAAATGTGAACTTTACCAATGGACTTGCTCAAAAGTGGGCTTTTAGGGTCATTCAGAGAAGATCTGAAGACCGTCAACACCTAAGCGATTGCGTACCCAGAAATGATTTACACGGCAAATTAAATACCGCGTCCGGCAGCTAAGTCTGGACATAGCCTACACTGGATAACACCGAATGTGCTGAAATTTTCCTCATTTTTCATGCTATATTCCACATTCTGCTGATAACGAAGTGCTGCGGGCTGACAACCGGATCAGCAAAGGCTGCTGTACACTCGTTTCATTTCTGCTCATTGTATAAGTCGGGCTTGATTTAACTTTGGCCCATGTCGCATTCCCCGCAAGACCAAAATGGTGGCTATTCTGCATTCCTTTAATTGCTTTGAAATTTCTTTCATAAGCCTTAATGCAAACTCCACTTGTCGCATTATGAGGAGACTGCCGACCTTTATAACGTCAATGTGGCACCAATTAAATTAAAGTAAGCGTTCAGGATTTCCTGGGAGTGGCCGATCTGGTTCCAATGTCCGAAGATGACGTCAATAAAGCACTGTCTGGGGAAAGCTCTCAGACCAGACAGTGCTCTTACTTCATCCTCAACTCTTATCAAGGCCGACTCTTCTGGTTTCCTGTTCTTTTTTCGCACCGTAAAAAACACTTGCCTACTTTCTTTTTTTTTATGAGGTCGAATCTGTTGACGTTAAGATTCTGATAGCACAAGCTCACCAATGGCAGGAATCATTCACTCAACGTGCAGCTTGTCTCTACCTCTTGCGGGGGAGAGGTGGAACAATTTGAAATCGGGTCGGAACTTCGCAAGATCGGAACGGAATCGGAACAGAATCGGAAGTGGAAGTTTTTCGGAATAGGAACAACATTCGGAATCGGAACTGCGATCGGAATCGGAATTTTTGCCGGAATTGGAATATCGATTGGCTTTTTCTGTGCTTTTTGGCGTTACGATGATGTCAAAATTGCCCTCCTGACCTTTCAGGAAATGAAGATCTTGGAAAAATCAGCTTTTTTGAACAATTCCACCCCACCGGAACTTCGAACAGCGGAAAAATGCCAACTTTTAACATTTCCGAATTTCAGCGCAATCACGATTTTTCGGAATTCCGAAATGTTCGCAAAATTCCGACTTTTTCGGAATTCCGAATTCTCGGAATTTTGGGAAGTTCCGTTCCGATTCCGTGCCGTTCCGAGTTCCGAATGTCGAGCCAGGTGTTCCGACTCATCTTTACTTTGTGCGTGTCAAAGCGGACTTGCAGGATCCGCTGACACACTTAGATCGCAGAGATGCTCATTGGCCAGATTCTCAGGATCAGTTTTTCCACCTTTGAGTCAAAGGTGTCCTTTGAGCATCGGTTTTATTAAATTTTATTCATTCGTTGAATCGGTACCTATTCCAACAGAAAATGGCGAATTACACCGCTACAGAACTGGTGGACGAGGTCATGATTATTTATGCCATGGTGAACAGCGCCCGTGAAGCTGCTGCCCAACTCCATGCAAGACCCCGACCGAACTCAGCCAGTTACCTCCAGACAAATCGCTCCCATTTCGAACACTTTCCCAGCTGACGAACAGATGACGAACCGACAGGTTGCCTAAGAAATTATGGCACAGCCGTTTTTGGCACTTTTCTCCGTGCAAAAGTCCCGATACCCTGCCGCCGGGGAAAAGTTTGGGACAAAAATAGGAAAGGTTAGGTTAGATGAGACAGGTTAGGTTATTAGGTAGGGTTGCATGAGTCTTTTCTTTCATATTTTGGCCACGCGGAAAAACAGAATATTCGGGTTCTCAACTCGGTATGAGGAATTGAAATCATGCAGCCGGAGCCGCACTTAGATTTCCATCTCATCACAACGTGTTTGCTTGCGTTAAAAAATAAACAAGAAGCATGACCAGTCAAGCCACCCATATTGAACACAATAACATGCGACGAATGTCAGCGCTGACCCGCGTGTGCAGCCGCCTTTGCTTGGCCGATGCAATCATTGCAAAAAATTGTCATACCTATTGCACAAAAATATTTTGATAAGCTCAATTTCGAGCAGAAAACACAGCGGCATGTCCAGACTCAGCTGCCGGACGCGGTATAATATATTTCTTTATTTAATACCTAAAATGGGAACACATCACAAAATCCTCCGGTGGATGGGACCAATACATACATTTGGCGTAAATACAAGAATATAAAAATAGAAAAATTACCCCCCTAGAGTTTCGCAATAATATTACACTGGATATTCTCCAATTTTCTTTATCATGCAGGCGAAAACACGAGAGGTTTTTTGCCCAGCTCTCGATCTTCTCAAATCTCGAATTCAAACAACTGTTGACCAGTTCCGACCGGCGAATCGTGAAATTCTTTAAACGTCTGCATTTGGTCTGGAGTACCTAAAACACTACTTCCTTGTTTAGCCTTGCACAAAGAAAGTTCTGCTTTTCTCACCGTATCAAAAAGCGAAAAAAATTCAATCAAAAAAATCAACGATTTCCCAACTGGAATCGTTTGTGCGTAGTTCGCCGAGTTCGCTTTTCAACGAAATAAAGGTTCTCATTATTCATGTGGGAACCAACTCCCTACGTGATCCTAATAATTTTGCTAGAATTCCGAATGATATGGTGAGCTTGATCAGTGCTGTGCGAGAAAAATGCCACCACGCAATTCGGATCGTTGTTTCAGCAGTGATCGTCAGAGGAGATATTCCCGCTGACGTTATTTTCGGCGTTAATGAGGCCATGAAAAGTGTCTGCAAGTCGCATAACGTATTCTTCGCAGACATTAACTATAACTTTAGTCGTCACTGGCTGAAAGCGGACAACTGCCATCTGACGAAAAGAGGCTATTTTGAATTAGCAAATTTCTTTCTGTATCATGTTAGAATTGCCTCAAAAATTTTTATGGTTCCCGGAACAATCTGTACTGAGTCCGCAAACACATGCTTGTCAATGCGGCCAGCCCTCAACTTCGTTTTGCTCTGTTTTCTCTTGCTTTGACTTTGTAAAATTGCGTCCTTTGTCAACTGAATCTGACCACCCAGGATTTTCATCTCGAGCTTCTTTTTCTGTTAAATCAACGCGGGATGAGATCCCAATGCGAACTCATTCACGTCAATCTATTTCTGCACCTGCAGATGAAGCTTATTCCATTTCACCTGGCTTTTCTGAACGCATGGTTGACATGGGGTTTTCTGGTGGATCAAAATCACCTGAATCACTGTGTGTGTCTTTCAGCTCACCTGCTGATGGTTCCACGGCAAATGGGCAGACTTTTGTGCATGAACTGCGCTCAACTCTTTCTTTGATGACCACGGGGACAAATGATGAAAATGTCAAATGTGGGCAGATTGCATCTGTGCCTTTGGGATTGCCTCTGGTTGCGCAGACCTGTGAGGACAATTCGGCAAAACCTTTGCCACGAAAATCCAAGAAGCAGGGAATAAAAGTTTTGTATTCTAATTTCAGAAGTTTGAAAAATAAAAAAATTGAGCTAGGAACCTTGGTGGAACTCTTCGAACCAAATTTACTCGTTGGAACAGAAAGTTGGCTCTCCTCGAGAATCGGGGATGCGGAGATATTTCCCCCGGGGTTCTCTGTTGCCCGAAGAGATAGAGATGAGAGAGGCGGAGGTTTGTTTTGCGCATCTACGCCTGATCTACTTTGCTCCGTTCTTTATATCCATCCTGTTTTTGAATTTATGCTCTGCTCTGTTAACAACCTTGATGCCTCCACCAAATTCCATTTGGTCATTGTTTATAGACCCCATTCTGTTGATTCTGCTTTATTTGACGCTCTAGATGATTGCCTAAACCGATTTAAATTGCTTAAATGTGCCAACAAACCGCTGGTTATTCTGGGCGATTTGAACCTTCCGGACATAAACTGGAAGTTGGGAAGGATCAACTCGACGCCTCTTTATGGGCTGGAGTTGAACACGGCATGTTTTTCTTTTGTCTCGAAGTACAATTTGGTCCAATGTATTGATTCTCCCACGCGCGGGCCAAATATTTTGGATGTGGTTTTGGTGCGGCCACCTGAAATTTGCCGTAATCTGTCTGTGGAAGATGGCATCTCCGATCATAAATTGGTCCATTTTGAGTTGAACTTTCGCAAACCTAAAATCACAACTGTTTTTCTTTTCGGAAAGGCTGATCGGGAAGGCATGTCAAAGTATATGCTGTCCAGATACAATGACTTTCAGAAAATGTCTGATGACGACAGAGGGCTAGATTGTCTCTGGGAACGTTTTTCTGAAATAACAAGGGTGGCTTTACAACTTTTTGTACCTCGGCGGTTAATTCGCACTGTGCGTAGGCCACCGTGGTTTAACGTGCATTTATCTAACATGAAAAGAAAGTTACGATTGCTTTTCAGAAATCGGAAGCGCTCACGTGAATGTGCTATTTCATATAAGAAAGCTCTTGCTGCTTATTCGGAAGGAAAACACAAGGCTCTTTCTGATTATCTCCTTTCCTTCCGTGAAGGTTGCTTTGGAGTAAAAAAATTTTGGGAATTCAACAAAACTCTGAAAACAGACACGGCTTCCATTCCAACTCTCTCTTTTGATGACACCAATTGTCCGATTTTGGCTTCCAACGAATCAGAGAAAGCAGAGCTTTTGAATAGAGTGTTTGCAAAGGTGTTTCAAAAATCAAGCCATGCTTCCGCTGCGTCTGATTCTTCTTGTTCACAGTGTCACCATTGGGATGTCTTCTCTGAAACTTCCATCATAAATCGAATTATTAAAATGAAATCTAAAGTGTCTGAAGGCGATGATCACATTACTGCAAGGTTTTTGAAATTGCTTCCTAACGTATTTAGCAAATTTCTTGTTTTGATTTTTAATGCTAGTCTAAGATTAGGTAATATACCATCCGCTTGGAAGCGCTCTCTTATTGTACCGATCTTCAAGAAGGGTAGTAAATCTGACCCCTCTAATTATCGCCCAATTAGCTTACTAAACACTTGTTCAAAAATTTTGGAATTTCTTATGGCAACTCGCATGAGAAGCTATTTGGATTCAAATGGGCTGCTTTCTCCATTTCAGCATGGCTTCCGGGCGGGCTATTCATGCACTTCCCAACTCACCTCTTTTGTGCAGGAGTTGTCTATGGTTTTAGATTCGGGGGGACAAGTTGATGCCATAGCAATAGACTTTGCCAAAGCCTTTGACACAGTTGACCACGTGCTACTAGTTCAGAGATTAAATGATCTTGGGTTTGATGAATGCACCGTTAACTGGGTTCGTGGTTACCTTTCCAATCGGTCACAGGTTGTTCGAGTTGCCTCTCATTTGTCTGCGCCATATCCTGTGACTTCCGGTGTTCCCCAGGGGAGCATTCTTGGACCTTTGTTGTTTATTATCTACATTAACAACCTACCTGATTATCTGAACTGTAATATCCGTCTTTTTGCCGACGATTGCCTCCTTTATTCAAATGTTAAATGTGTAGCTGATTGCCTTGCTTTACAATGTGATTTGAAAAATTTATCATCTTGGTGCATTGACTCGGCCATGAAAATTAATGTTGCAAAATGCGCTTCGATTTCGTTCTCTAAAGATGGTACTCAACGCAAACATATCTTTTTTATCGATGATAAACCTTTGCCCCAATGCTCAGAAATCACTTACCTTGGGGTTACATTGGATGAAAAATTGAATTGGGGTCCTCACCTTGCTGGCATTGCAGCCAAGGCGAATTCTGCTCTCTATTTTGTCAAACGGAATTATAGAAAATGCCCTAGAAATATTCGTGAGCTAGCCTACACAAGCTTGGTTAGACCAATTTTGGAGTATGCTTCCCCGGCGTGGGACCCGTTCCAAGTAGGTCACTCTCATATCCTAGATATGTTGCAGCGTAGAGCCGCACGATTTGTAGTTGGTGACTATAGACGTTTTAGCAGTGTTACGCAAATGATATCATGTCTAGGTTGGAGGTCTCTGGCACATCGACGGAAGGTTGCTAGGCTCGTTGCCCTTTTTCAAGTGCTGGCTAATGTTGGCGGCTGGGGAGAGCTGTTAAATTATGTTAACCTCCCAACCTACTATTCACGTCATGACCATAACTTTAAAATAAATCCTCTTCGCTTCCGGCGTGAGGTTGGGAAATATTCCTTCATAACGAGGACAGTGCGTGACTGGAATCTCCTCCCTTGGAATGTCTTTGAACAGCCTCTAAGCATTCCTATTCTGCAAAGACGCTTGTCAGCGCTGCCCTGATGTCAATCACTATTGGTACTTAAATAAGTTGATTTGAACATTTTCGACAGTCTCATAAAATTGTTCTGCTCTTGGATTTCAAATTCATTCCGCATCTTTGATGGTTTTAATCTGACCATTGAGCGTTCTTTCATTTTTTTATGTATTTCATTGTTTTTCAGTGTTCATTGATTCTGATATGAGGTGTACGCCTCTTAAAGAAATAAAGTATTCAATTCAATTCAATTCAAAAGAGAAAGGAGAGCAACAATAAGGATGCCTCTATTTCTTTGAAAATATCTGGGAACTGTCAAGTTATTGTCAAGCAAAAGCAAGTTGTTTCGCCATCTATTTGTATCCATTGTCATCTGGAAAAGTCAAGTTGTTACGCCATCTATTTGAATCCATTGTCATCTGGAAAAAGCCAAGTCGTTTCGTCATTTATTTGCATCCATTGTCATTTTGAAAAAGGCCACGTTGTTTCGTCATCTATTTGCATCCATTGTAATCTGGAAAAAGCCAAGCTGTTTCACCATCAATTTGCATCTATTGTCATCTGGTCAAAGCTAGGTTGTTTCGTCATTTATTTGCATCCATTGTCATCTGGAAAAAGCCAAGTTGTTCGCCATCTATTTGCATCCATTGTCATGTGGAAAAAGCCAGGTTCTTTAATCTATTTGCATCCATTGTCGTCTAGAAAAAGCCAAGCTGTTTCACCATCAATTTGCAGCCATTGTCATATGGTAAAAGCCAAGGTGTTTCATCATCTATTTGCATTCATTGTCATCTGGAAAAAGGCAAGTTGTTTCGCTATCTATTTGGATCCATTGTCACCTGGAAAAAGCCAAGTTGTTTTGCCATATATTCGCATCCATTGTCATCTGGAAAAAGACAAGTTGTGAAATTTGTTGGTTTGTAAACATGGATACAGAATTTCCAAAAAAGACGTATAAAGTTCTTGTAAAAATCCTTATATCAGAATAACATCAATCAAGGTACTGTCGCTCGATTGTCCACTCAAATATCTTCGGCAACTTGAGACACCAACAGAGGCATCTACCCACGTTCTCAGAAAGCTCTCTCTCACACTGTTTAAGGAATGGCCTGTTATGCTGGTATTTTGTGGCAGAGACAGTGTCATTATGGGAGAGTTGTCTAGCAAACGAATTCAAACATCATTTTCAAAATTGCGGGGCTAAACTCTCCTGACGTTTTATATTTTGATCTCCTGACGTTTAATATTTTAACCCTTAGACATAATCTCGTAATTGTTATTGTCCTGTAATGAAATATGTTTGTCCTGTTGTTATTATCCTGCATATTCTTTTTGTTGTTTGCTGCCATTTCGCAGCCATCTGATTAAATAAATATATAAATAAATAAATACATTAATAGTATTGTTAGCATAATTATTGTTATCTTGAATTTCATGTAATTCACAAAGTCTCGGTGCTATACCATGACAACTTGTTTCAGTACCATCAAGAATACCTCTAAATGTCTACTCAAACCCACCAAACGTGACCAATAATGATCTGTTATCCTCCATTATTACACCAACTCAATCTCAGCAAGGTTTGTGCATTGATGTTACACAATGTTTGTTAAAACTAACATATCTTTTCGTTTTTTAGCAAAATATGAAGTTATTGTTATTGAAAATCTAGCGACTTCACATTAGTGTTTGGAATCCGACGTGAAAACCACATTTGATGGTTCAATAACATTCGCCGCATTTCACACGAACAACGTAAAGAACGATACCCACTATAAAATTCAAAACATTTCTTTTTCTTCAGTCTTACTTCTGTAAAATACTACAATAAAATTCAATCTTTAAAACGTTCTCACCTTCTAATGATTGGAGATGTATTTCAAGTAGCTGAAATTTCAGTATTATCCAAACACCACAATCGACTGTAGTGTTTGTAAACCTGTTTGTAAAGTGGAATTCATTCCGGTGAAATTTTTTACCTCTATTCGGCAGGCTAAATAGAATGTTTGAACGCTTCTTTATCTGCTTACCTAAGAATTGCACCAATCTGCGCTCGTAATGTATTGGCGATAGTAGTACCGCTCAAATGTCTCTCTTGCCTTGACACACCTAGGAAGATCTCTACCTACGTTCGCAAAAAGATGACTCTTACACTTTTCAAGGAATGCACGGTGGTGCTGATGTTTTGTGGCAGAAACGGAGGAATTATGGGAGGATTGTCCAGACGACGAATGTCCAAAATATCATTCGCAAAGTTTCTAAGCTAATCTAATTGTGTTGTTACAGCTCATTCCACTTGAAGATATGAGCTGAGAATGCTTCACACTCTTCCATTTATATACACTGAATAACATTTATTTCTATGCCGAGTTTTCGACCGAATTTTCGACCGAGTTTTCATTGTTGAAAGATTTCCTAATTCACTCTGAGCACACTTGGGAGCATTCTTTGCTCATATCTTCAAGTGAAATGAGGAGTAGCATGGAATGTGATCGCGAATTTCAATGCCACAAACAAAGGTTCGGAGTTAGACTGATTATGTTGTCAGTATGGAAGTTGATCCCGAACTCTGTCTTTCAAAATGTTTCGGGACAAATTTTGTAGTTTGTTAGCATAGAACTTAGTCATTCAATGTTCCATCTACCGATTTTTTTTTTACTGGGGCCGGAGTCCCCCCGCCGATGAGCTGGATGGACAAAAGTCCAGAGTCAAAAAGTAAAATCCAACACCAATGGACCGACGCGAATGAGCAACAGATCAGTGCGCCAGGCACCACTTCAAGACGTTATTAAAAATGGACATTGCTCAAAAGGAGTGTTCGTCGGTTTCCAAATAAGGTGGAGGAACACAAGTCAGTCGATGCAGACAGATTGCCAACAGGCAATTTATTTGATTGAATGTTTATTTTTCATACAGCAATAAAAAAAAAATAAAATTAAAAAGCACATGTCATACCTTGTATGATTGGTTGGTCGGATGTGATCCAGAGTCCAGAGTGGAAGAGGCAAGCAGTTCAAACTGATGCATGTTGTGGTTGAAGGTGAAAGGTGTGGCCAGTTTTGTTTCATTCGAAAAGAAATATGGCCATGCAGTTCAGTGGTCGCTGGTGTAAGGTTTTGATGCTGGTGTTACACCAGCGATAAACATGCCTTCTGCGAGTTTCAAAACCATTCATACAGTTCAGTAGGTAGGTATCCTATGCAGAAATTAGCATGCCAAAAAGGCAAGAAAGAAATGGGGGGAACAAATTAGTAATTTTGCTATGAAGACTAAATATCTAAAACATCTAGTTTTGAAGAAATAGCCTCAGCGAATTGCTTTTCAGGGGACTGCAAGACTTCAGCTGGTCATGCAAGTTTATTCCACAGAAAAAGGTTGCGATTAAAAAAGGAATACTTGTCAACATGTTTGAAGAGTGAAGTTGTCACAAAGGAAACTGTCGTGCTAGCTGTTGTTTTGTGGTCATTCGGAGTGAAGATCCAGGGCCCATCTCCCAGCCCCCTTTATTGACAATTCAATTCCTGAATGCAGACAGTCCATGTAGTAATCTTCTTTTATTGAGGGAATCACAGCCCAATTCAGTCAACATGCTTGTCACACTTGCATCAAAAGCAAAATTTCCCATTACAAACCTAGCTGCCCTTCTTTGCACAGCCTCAATTGCATCAATGTGACATTTTTGATAAGGGCTCCATGTGGTGGTAGAATATTCTAGCAAAGGCCTTACAGTTGAAAAATACAGAATTGCCTTTATGCGCCGTGAAGCATGATTGTAATTACGAATGAGAAAACTCAGTTGATGCCATGCCTTTTTAACAATGGTTTGGATATGGGGAGTCCAACTGAGCTTGATGTTAAAATTTAAACCCAAGTACTTCACACAATCTGGCCTGGATAGCACAGTGGAATTCACAGTGAATCAAGCAACAGGGGGTTAGTGGAGAAGGAAAAGGACATGGCCGAAGTCTTGGAGACGACAATTTCCATTAAATTCTGCTCACACCAGTCATTTATTAGTTTCAGATCGGCTTGAAGGGCGTCACAGTTCTCCAGTGAATGGACAAACAATGTCGTCAGCGAAAAGTCTGATGCGAGACTTTATGTGACATATGAAATCATTAATGTATATTAAGAAGAGAAGTGGACCACAAACAGAGCCTTGTGGAATGCCACTAGTGACAGGTTGGGGATCTGACTACTCCTGGTTGATTAGGACCTGGAAGTGTCTATCGCTCAAAAAGTTACATATCCACAAGTAAAGCTTTTCAGGGATGGGGAATTTTGAAAGCTTCCAACAGAGTAAGGAAATAGATAACCTGTCCAATGCCTTCACAAGGTCTATGAATATTGCATCTGTTTGAGTTGACCTGCCCAAAGCCGATGACAAATCATGAACAAAGCCTGTGAGTTGGGTTTCACAAGAGTGCCCAGACCTAAAACCATGTTGGCCTTGAAATAAAAAGTTCCCGCTTTCAAGAAGGTAGCAAAGATACCCTGCAACCATCTTCTCCATCAACTTAGCTGATGCACATATAAGCTGATGGGCTTGAAGCTGGAAACAGGCATTGGCAGGCCACCCTTTGGAAGGGGCCTAACAATGCGGCGCTTCCAGTCCAAGGGTATATAAAAAAATGGGCCAGGGAGGATGAAAATGAGAACATAAAGAAACTTTGCCACCACCGTGCTGTGATTCTTTATGAACATCATGGGTATTGAATCGATAAGGTCAAATGTTGAATTATTACATGACCTATTGATTCAGCTGCGGCAGAATACGCCTGGTTTCTGAATATAATTTTCACCGAAATATTGTAAATTTACATATGATTATTTGCTGCAATTTGCTCAGGAAATGTTTTGAAAACATGTTCACGAAAATGTTATTTTCAGTCGGGTCGAACCTCAGGAAAACCATGAAGGGTTTCTCACTAACTGACGGCTATGGAAATCTCCCTATGAATTAATGGAAATTTTGAAAAAGATGAATCCGATTTTATTTAGACAAATTTGAAAAATGTGAACTTTAGCAATTTGATTGCTCAAAAGTCGGCATTTAGGGTCATCCAGAGAAGATCTGAAGACCTTACGTCGTCTAGCAAACGAATTCAAATATCATTTGCAAAATTGCGGGGCTAAATTCTCCTGACGTTTTATATTTTGATCTCCTGACGTTTAATATTTTAACCCTTAGACATAATCTCGTAATTGTTATTGTCCTGTAATGAAATATGTTTGTCCTGTTGTTATTATCCTGCATATTCTTTGTGTTGTTTGCTGCCATTTCGCAGCCATCTGATTAAATAAATATATAAATAAATAAATACATTAATAGTGTTGTTAGCATAATTGTTATCTTGAATTTCATGTAATTCACAAAGTCTCGGTGCTATACCATGACAACTTGTTTCAGTACCATCAAGAATACCTCTAAATGTCTACTCAAACCCACCAAACGTGACCAATAATGATCTGTTATCCTCCATTATTACACCATCTCCACCTCAGCAAGGTTTGTGCATTGATGTTACACAATGTTTGTTAAAAACTAACATATCTTTTCGTTTTTTTAGCAAAATATGAAGTTATTGTTATTGAAAATCTAGCGACTTCACATTAGTGTTTGGAATCCGACGTGAAAACCCCATTTGATGGTTTAATAACATTCGCCGCATTTCACACGAACAACGTAAAGAACGATACCCACTATAAAATTCAAAACATTTCTTTTTCTTTAGTCTTACTTCTGTAAAATACTACAATAAAATCCAATCTTTAAAACGTTCTCACCTTCTAATGATTGGAGATGTATTTCAAGTAGCTGAAATTTCAGTATTATCCAAACACCACCATCGACTGTCGTGTTTGTAAAGCTGTTTGTAAAGTGCAATTCATTTCGGTGAAATTTTTTACCTCTATTCGGCAGGCTAAAAAATAGAATGTTTGAACGCCTTTTTATGTGCTTACCTCAGAATTGCACCAATCTGCGCTCGTAATGTATTGGCGATAGTAGTTGTTCCGCTCAAATGTCTCCCTTGCCTTGACATACCTAGGGAGATCTCTACCTACGTTCGCAAAAAGATGACTCTTACGCTTTTCAAGGAATTCGCGGTGGTGCTGACGTTTTGTGGCAGAAACGTAGGAATTATGGGAGGGTTGTCCAGACGACGAACGTCATGACCAGAATATCATTTGCAAAATTCTGAACTAATCTAATTGTGTTGTTACAGCTCATTCCACTTGAAGATATGAGCTGAGAATGCTTCACACTCTTCCATTTAAATACACAGAAAAACTTTAGTTTCTATGCCGAGAATGAAGTTTTCGACCGAATTTTCATTGTTGAAAGAATTCTGAATTCACTCTGAGCCCACTTGGGAGTATTCGTAGCTCATATCTTCAAGTGGAATGGGGAGTAGCATGGAATTGGATCGCGAATTTCAATGCCACAAACAAAGGTTCGGAGTTAGACTAATTATGTTGTCAGTATGGATTTTGATCCAGAACTCTGTCTTTCAAAAAGTTTCGGGACAAATTGTGTAGGTTGTTAGCATAGAACTTAGTCAATCAATGTTCCATCTACCGATTCAGCCGCGGCTGAATACGCCTGTTTTCTGAATTTAATTTTCACTGAAATATGCTTAATTTACAGATGATTATTTGCTGCAATTTGCTCAGGAAATGTTTTGAAAACATGTTCACGAAAATGTTATTTTCAGTCGGGTCGAACCTCTGGAAAACCATGAAGGGTTTCTCACTAACTGACGGTTATGGAAATCTCCCTATGAATAAATGGAAATTTTGAAAAAGATGAATCCCATTTGATTTAGACAAATTTGAAAAATATGAACTTTAGCAATTGCCCTGCTCAAAAGTGGGCTTTTTGGGGCCATCCAGAGAAATCTGAAGACCGTCAACACCTTAACGATTAAGTTCCCAGAAATGATCTACACGGCAAATTAAATATAAAAAATTTCTTGATTTAATACCTAAAAATGGTAACACATTACAAAATCCTCCGGTGGATGTTACAAATTCATTCCGCGTAAATACAAGAATAAAAATAGAAAAATTACCTCCCATAGTTTCGCAATAATAGCACACTGGATATTCTCCACTCCTCTCTAATGGGAGAACACGCGAGGTTTTTATCCAGCTTTCGACCCTCTCAAATATCGGATTCAAACAACTGTTGGCCACTGGCGACATATCAGCCGAGAAATTCTTTACATGTCTGTATTTGGTCTGGCGTATCTAGAAAACGACTTCCTTGTGTAGCCTTACAAAAGAAAAGTTCCGCTTTTTCTCCCCATATCAAAAAGATGAAGGAAAGAGAAGGGATAGCAACCCATAAAGGTTGCCTCCATTTCTTTGAGAATATCTCGGAACAGTCAAGTTGTAGTTAAGTAAAAGTCAAGTTATTACGCCATCTATTTGTATCCATTGTTATCTGAAAAAACACAAGTTGTCACGTCATCTATTTGCATCCATTGTTATCTGAAAAACAAAAGTTGTTACGCCATCTATTTGCATCCATTGTCATCTGGAAAAAGTCAAGTTGTTTCGCCATCTATTTGCATCCATTGTCATCTGGAAAAAGTCAAGTTGTTTCGCCATCTATTTGCATCCACTGTCATCTGGAAAAACAAAAGTTGTTACGCCATCTATTTGCATCCAGTGTCATCTGGAAAAAGTCCAGTTGTTTCGCTATCTATTCGCATCCACTGCCATCTGGAAAAACAAAAGTTGTTACGCCATCTATTTGCATCCAGTGTCATCTGGAAAAAGTCCAGTTGTTTCGCTATCTATTTGCATCCATTGTCATCTGGAAAAAAAAGTTGTTACGCAATCTATTTGCATCCATTGTCATCTGGAAAAAGTCAAGTTGTTTCGCCATCTATTTGCATCCATTGTCATCTGGAAAAACAAAGGTTGTTACGCCATCTATTTGCATCCATTGTCATCTGGAAAAAGTCAAGTTGTTTCGCCATCTATTTGCATCCACTGTCATCTGGAAAAACAAAAGTTGTTACGCCATCTATTTGCATCCAGTGTCATCTGGAAAAAGTCCAGTTGTTTCGCTATCTATTTGCATCCATTGTCATCTGGAAAAACAAAAGTTGTTACGCCATCTATTTGCATCCAGTGTCATCTGGAAAAAGTCCAGTTGTTTCGCTATCTATTTGCATCCATTGTCATCTGGAAAAAGTCAAGTTGTTTCGCCATCTATTTGCATCCATTGTCATCTGGAAAAAACAAAAGTTGTTCCGCCATCTATTTGCAGCCATTGGCACCTGGAAAAAGACAAGTTCGCCATCTGCTTGCATACACTGCAGTCTGGAAAAAGTCAAGTTTTTTCGCTATATATTTGCATTCATTGTCATCTGGAAAACCATTAGTTGCTTCGTCATCTATTTGCATCTTTCGCCATCTGCAAAAAAGCCAAGTTGTTTCGCCATCTATTTCTTGAAGTCCTGTTCGACTTTTCATCCTACTTCTTAAAAAATAGTCACTCAATTCTTGATCTGGAACGTTTCAATTTTACTTACTTCAACTCTTCGATATTTTCTAGACCAGATAGGATCTAAAGAAGGAGAACCTCAATTTTGTGACAAAAATTTGCGATATGCGTATAATCTACGAGTATGTTTTATGGAGTGGAGGATTTAGAAAAATCGCATACTGGCGAAATCTGTTGTTTTTTTATGGAGGGATCGCCAGTCAGGAACTCCGAGGAAAAGATGGGACCACCATCAAATAACGACACCGTTTTACACTAGAAAATGCAGATTTTATTGACTGGGTTCTTGGCGAATGCTGGACCCTGGACAGTTTGCCATTTCATCTGAAGTGGCGGGCACCGAAGTGGCCCATAAGGGAGCTCTCTTGGTGACGCTGAGGTCTGCTGGCATCCTTTCTCCCTTCCGCTAAGAAATCGGTGATTCTATTATAATCAGTTTCGAGAAAAGCGTTGTCAGAACATCCATTTTTTGTTTATCTTTCAGGTCATTCACAAAATCCAATTGAGTGGTTATCTGGCACAGAGAATGATCGGATCAAAAACTTTTTGAGGTTGTTCAAGGTTCGCAACAACAGACTGCTCATAAATGATCCCTCCCAGCTTGTAGCTCAGATACTGGATGGTTATCAAGATGTCGCGACTGGAACAACGTATGGAGCTAACGAGAACGACATTGAAGTGATTTCTAATCTGCTATTGCCCAACTTATTTAGTGCGGAGTCCTTGGTAAGAGAGTTGGGTACGGGTTTTCCGGATTCCGTAGCAAATCGTCGACTATTAGATCTCGTGGACAACAGAAACCAAAGGCAAATTCTTCCGACTGTAGGAGATGCATCCTTCGTCGAGCTGCTCAATTCACTGAATGTCGTCCCGGTTCGAAATCTGAATAATAATCCATGTAAGTTTCATTTCCCAAAGTTTTGCGACTAAAATTCGATATGGTATTAAAATGATCCAGTTATCAATTGACTGGATTTTGTTATTTGTCTGGTTGACGCAAGAGACAGTTGTTGAATCAGCGTAATTTTAACGTTTTTATGTTATTGCAATAGAACAATACTTGACAGATTAAATTGTGGTCATTCGATCTGGCCAGTTGGAAATGATGTTGCGCAGATGCAAAATGTTAGAACAAATATCGGTTACTGAAGCTTCGTTTAGTTCAAATTATGTTAACGGCCATTGATATCTAACATTAAAAGCGAAAGCCAATCGTAAGCACTTGAAAGTCAATTTTGGTGTTTTCGAACCTGCTGTTTTATGATCTCACAATATTGCTCACCGTGGATGCAGGGAAAACTTCAGAATAAAAGCCTTGGGTTATGTCGTTAAGGGGGGACACAATTGCACGCCTGCAGGGAAACATTTTCGGAAAATACGAGTAGCTGTGCTCTGAGCCTTGCAATTTTGTCCCCCTTTGGCATAATCTGACAGTACATGATGTGCCTTTTTGTGTCGTGCAATTGTGCATTTCTGATATCGACAAACAGTTTTCTTTTTGTATTTTCTTTGTTCCTGCTCTGTTTTTTATTTTTATTTTATGTTCCTGCTTTATTTCTTTGTTCCTGCGGATGGAGTTAGTTGAGGTCCAGGTTGTTTTTAGTTAGGTTTCAATTTCACTACACAGATAACCTTATGCTGACCTAACCTAACCCACCTTAACCCAACCTAACCCAATCTAACCTGAACTAACCGACTACCCGACAGAAGAGGCACACCCTGTGCCGTATGTACTGATGCCAAAAGGGGGTCATAATTGCACGCTAAGAGCACAGCTGTTTTCTAAGATTCTTTCCCTGCGATCATGCAATTATGTCCCCCTTATAAATGGCTTAACACCTCTTATATTTAGGCTTGCTACTTTGGTTAAATGATCTTCAAAAAATATCCGTTAACACTCTTGTGCAGAAAATGAGCTATCACGCAACTGTCAGCTGAACGATAAAATAGGAACATCTGGTTCCATCCCATCGAGCGACACAGCTTGAAGTGGGCGAAACCGAGAACTCAGTGGCGCTTGCTTCACACGAGGGGAATGGTGGAAAAATTCGAAAGAGGACTCCAAAGAAGGCCGCCTCAGATGCAACGGTGTCTAGAGCCTACCCCCAGCTGGGTCCGAGCGGCAGAACCCAGTGTTAATTGAGGCCTTAGTATGTTGTTCGTGATCATTTGAGGCCAAGAGGTAGTGAACTGGGGTCACGGATGCGATGTTTACACGGGGCATACATCTACACTCACATACCAACCAACACTCGAAAGTATAAAACTTCTGCGAACTGCATGTTGGGGACTTGGGTGCTTAGTTTCGGACGGTGGTTGGTCACCATGTCTTTCAGGGTTCAAGTATAGGACGTTTTCGTAGGGTAGGAGCCCTCTTCAGGGCTGTACAAGGACATCAATAAATCTGTTCGTATCCAGTAGATACCGGTCATTTTTATGATTTAGAATAAAACTGGCACGTATTTTGAAATTGAGCTCCCCCAACAGCCACAATGTATGGAAATGAAAACGTAGGCATCAAGCGAGTAAAACTCCGATCAAAAGAGAATATCATGTTCGTGCAAAGCACTGAAAATAAGGCAAGTTCCTTTGTCTTTCGGCAGAAGGTGTTGGATTCTCGAAGAGAGGAGGTGGTAAATGCCCTTACATGAACCCCAATATCGCCCGTGCCAGAACCTAAGCCAGTGGGAAAGGAGAGTCCACGATGGCTTGAAAATTATGAAAAATGTTTCACTACTCGTAAACGAAACATGACGATATGTTCCAAACAAGAAGAAATCGACACGTGTATAAAACCAGAGAGTATACAGTAGCGGCGGAATTAATGTACCCATACATGTGTTTTCCCCATTTAACTTTCGCCTCCAAAACTTTTTTTCCTTCTTTTTTTTCTCTTATACAGGCAGTTCAACTGAAAATGTCAGATTTCAACAAAGCGCTATATGGAGATATCAGATTTCGATCTTAGTCAGAAAAAAGGGAATCTATAATTTCTGCTGCATGGAGTTTTTGCTAAAATCTGAACGGTCGAAATGTTTTACATGTATGAGTGGATTAATTCCTCCGCCGTTATACTCGTATAAACAGAGTGAATAAAATGCCGCAGTTTCCAAACAAGAAAACTTGAAACAAATCAACCCATTTTGATCTGCTGCCAAAATCTGCCCTAAAAGTCTCGCCAAATACTTAACCAAGCCGCGGTTTATTAAACCAAACCGCGGTTTATTAAACCAAACCGCGGTTTGTTTACCGTGCCAAATCACAATACCTTCCAATTTGCTGGTGTATTCTGAGAATGCGCGCGCCACCCCCATCTTTTGTTTGAACACGCAGAGCGAGTGTATCAACGAAATTTATAACTTAAATTGCTGCCCTTTAAACAATAAAAATAATACCTAACCTTCAACATCGACAAGAAAGTAATGCCGAACGACGCCTCCAATGGAAAGATGCAGCAGAGAAAAAAATCCTTGGCCCCGACAATGGATAATTTCCATTGACAGATCTATGCTTTTCAGTTCACATAAGAACGAAAATAGTCCGTGTAGTTTTTTCAAACTTTGTATCTCAGGATGGTTTATCAAAATCCGGTATCAAGCGATGCACATGGTCAAAAGAAATGGTTTTAAACAAAATATGGGCCACGGTGAGCTTTAGGCATCGCAGATGTAAAAGAGAAAGCTATACGATTAAGTGAAATTTTGGTTATCTTGAAAGTGATATCAATTTATTTCAGATATCAACAGAAATATTGGAAACAATTGAATGAAAGGCAAGAATTGTTTAATGTTGATGGAATGGCTGCATGCAAAATTTTATTTCCTTGCGTCATCTCCATGCGCGTATTTCTTTCATTGTTGTTTTCATTCATTACTGTTTTCTCAGCGTCTGCGAGTTGGAAGATTCACTTTCATTTTTTATTTCGATTTTTGGTGCCGTGTCAACCCTATTTCTGGTAAAATGCCGATCTGTACGGCCATTAAATGCAACACTTCACACTCAATGGCCAGGCTTCCTAATATCTAACAAACTGTAGACCATTTCGCGAGAATCATTGACTGACTGAATGACAGATGACTAACCATCCATCACAAGTTGTTTGGATTTTCGATCGTTTACAGCCTTGAAAATTTGCAAATAGCTACCGACGATTTTCTGATAACTCTTAAAAAGTTGCGAATCAGGAAAAAACACACTGCAAAATTAATTATTTTATTTTTTTTGGCGCAAAATAAAACAATCTTGAAAAGTGTATGTGTAGAACTGAGAAAGACATTTTCGCAGCTTCGTGGAAAAGGGTTTTAACCAGCCAGTGTGTTGCGTCGCCAATCCAAGTTCAAGTCTTCCATGTCAACATGGCCATGCGGTTCATTCTTCGCATATGAAAGCATATAGAATTGATAATGCTCATAATCTATGAAGAGCACTCCACCACTGAGACTGCGGGGTAAAAGCACCTGACAAAAATTCCTAAAATCACAGAGACAAGACATTTCGTCGCAGAGCCAGTTTCCTGTCATCTTCAGAATGATCTCTGTCTTCTGATGATCGCGTAATCGTCAACAAGATGCCGCACGCAAAGGATCAAGCAATTCCATTACGACTGCAGACCGAACCTATAGCTCACTTGTATTCGGAAAGAATTACCGCTATTCGTCCCGAGCCTTACACGTTTCCAGCAAGGTTTCCAGGAATTTCAAAAAGGCAGACCCGAGATAGATGGAGCTATTTCCATGTTCAATAATTTTAAACACCCGATTCCAAACCGATGCCCGCAGCATGTAGTATATCCATTATTTTACCGCAACCGTTACCTGATTCGTTAGACGATGGATAGGCTCTGTCTAGGGGTTGCGAAACCCAAATGCTCCTGCAAAGAAAAAAGATCATCGGACCCCCAATGACCTTTTCGCAGCAGGTTAAAAAAATGTTATTTTAAAGACATTTCCTTGCATAAGACTTCATGTAGCATTGAGCGTCTACCTTTTCACTAAGTACCCTCATGTGTGCTTCCATAGCTCCTTCGCTGACGATTAGTTACTTATTATCCCTCAAGATTGCTATCTTCATAGCGCCCTTTTCTGGATAATTCAATTTGCATCCATTGTGATCTGGAAAAAGACAAAAGAAAAAGATGTCAACCCATCTTAGAGGTCGTAATTTACCACCCAAAATTGATGAAGTGTCTAAAAAGATCTTCCGACTCTTTCAAGAACCTTCATTTTTTGAAATTTTTAGTTGAGGGTTGAACATATCCACTTTCATGCCTTCAAGCCTCATTGAGGGATATTTATTGTACCCGAAAACAAGGTCGATTTCTATCAGTGTGGACGTGGTATAACCTCGCCGCAAAATTCTAATTTGGGAAGAAATCTCGAAAACACTTGGTCCAACTCTGTTCCAAGTTCATAGCTGAGGATAAAAGTTGGGAACGAGAAGGTGCGTTCTCGCCGAAAGCCGAAAGATCCCCCCACGAGAGTTTTAAAAGCGGTTAACTCGTATGTATTAAAGATATGGTCATTTTTCCTCCAGTCTTTTCTTGATTGATTGCCATTTCCTAAAACGTCTCAACAGGAAACAAACTTTCCAGCATCGCCATGAAAAGAATACAAAAGTCCACCCGAATTTTTCACGACACGGAGTGAGGACTTCGCCCTGGATTTGAAGTCCAATGGTGAATATCTTTTCGTGGAAATTGTTCACAAAGCGACCACAGCAAATCTCGTCGACATCCAATATACATATTTCCACTTGGCGGCCACAATGCGTTGCGGTTCATCACGAAATATCTGCAGCTGTCAGTGACGACGTTGAGGAACGCATTGCGCTCGCAGATATGATGATCTTCCACAGATAATGACTCGCGGTTCTTGAATCGAGCTACACCAGAGCAACACAATTGTATTTCTCATTTCGTATCAACGATTAGATCATCCCACTTGATACCACAAATACGAATATAAGACTGTTTTAGAGGCATAGGCTTTGCAAGCATTCCCGGAAATCTATGAAATAACCGACATATTTTTTTGGGGGGGGAAAAAAAACCTTTTTGGGTTTTAAAATTTTTTTGGTTTTTTTTTTTTCCCCTTTTTTTTTAAAAAATTTTGAAAAAAAAAAGGGAAAAAAACCAAAAAAAACCCCCCTTTCCCCCCCCTTTTAAAAATTTTGGGGCCAAACCAACAATTAAAAACCGGGGAAAAAAAAAAAAATTTTTCCCCCCCCCCCAAAAAACCGGGGTTTGGGGGGGGGAAAGGGGAAAAGGAAAGGCCGGAAAGCCAAAAGGGGGGAAAAACCGGGGGTTGGGTTTTTTTAAAAAACCGGGGTTTTCCCCAACAACCCCAAAAAAAAAAAATTTTTTTTCCTTTTGTTTTCCCCTTTTTTCCCAAAAATTTTAAAAAATTAAAGGAATTTTCCAAAAAGGGGCTGTTTAAAGGGAAATTTTTAAAAAAAAAAAATTTTTTTAAAAACAAAATTTGGGGGGTCTTTTTTTTTTGGGGTTTTTTTTTTTCCCCCCCAAAAAAAGGGGAAATTGGAAAACGTTTGGGGGTTTTTGGGTTTTTTTCCCTTTTTTTGGGTTTTTTTTTTGGGGGTTTTTTTTTTTTTCCCCCCCAATTTTTTCCCCCCTTTTTTTAAAATTTTCCAATTTGGGGTTTTTTTTTAAATTTGGGTTTTTGGGGGGGGTCCCAAAAGAAAACCCTTCCCGTAAAAATTTTTTCCCCCAAATTTTTTTTTGGGTTTGGTTTTTTTTTCCCTTTTTAAAACCCCCTTTTTTTTTTCCCTTTTGGGGGTTTTTGAGTTTTAAAAACCCTTTTTAAAAAAATTTGGGAAAATTAAAAAAAAGGGGGAAAAAACCCCCCAAATTTTTCCCCCCCCCCCCAAAAGGTTTTGGGGGGGTTTTTTCCCGTTTAACCAAATTGGTAAAAATTTTTTAAAAATGGTTTAAAAAAAAATTTTTTAAAAAAAAAATTTTTTTTTAAAAATTGGGGGTTTTTTTAATTTCCCCCCCCTTTTTTTACCCGGGGAAAAAAGGGGAAAAAAAAAAAAAAATTTTTTTTTTAAAAAGGAAAAAAACCCCACCATTTTTAAAAAGGGGGTTCCGGGTTTTTTTGTTCCCAAAAGGGGTTTTTTTTTTTGGGGTTTGGGGGGGGGTTTTAACCGGACCCGGGGGTTGGAAAAAAGGGAAAAACCCGGGGTTTGGTTTTTAACCTTTAAAAAAATTTTTTTTTTTTCCCCCAAAAAAAATGAACCTTTAAATTTTTGGGGAAACCTTTTTTAAACCCCGGGGGGCCCCGGGGGAAAAAAATTTTTCCCCCCCCAAAAAAAAAAAGGGAAAAAATTTTGGGAAAAATTTTTCCCCCTTTTTTTTGGCCCCAAAACCCCTCCCCCTTTTTTTTTAAAAATTTTAAACCCCCTTCACAAAAAAAAAAACCCTTGGAAAAGGGTTTGGCCCAAAAAAAAAAAAAAGGGGAGGGTTTTTCCGGGGTTTTTTCCCCAAATTTTTTTAAAGGGGTTTTAAAAAACCCAAAAAAAGGGGGGGTTGTAAACAAAAGGGGTTTCCTGGGGGGAAAAATTTTTTGGGGCCCCCCAAAAAAACCCCCGGGGAAAACTAACCATTTTTAAAACCGGAAAAAATTTTTGGGGTTTTTTTAAACCAATAAAAATTATAAATTACCCCAAAAAAGTTTAAAAAAAAATTTTTAAAAACCCCAAAAGGGGGTTTTTTAAAGGGTTTTTTTTGGGGGCCCCTTTTTCCCTTTTAAAAAAACCCCCACGGGTTGGGGGTTTAATTTTTGGGGCCCCCCAAAAAAAAACCGGGCAAAAAACCCCCTTTGGAAAATTTTTAAACCAACAAAATAAAAAGGGGAAATTTTTCCTTTTTAAAAAACCCCTTTTTTAAATTTAAATTAAATTTTAAAAAATTTTTTTTTTTAAATTTATAAAAAAAAAAAAAAAAAAAAATTTAATTTAAAAAAAAACCAACCCCAAAAAAGGGTTTTTTTTTAAAAAATTTTTTCAAACCCTTTTTCCCAATAAGGGTTTAAATTAATTCTTTTGGGGGAAAAAAAAAACCCTTTTTTAAAAAAAAAACCCGGGTTTGTTAAAAGGTTTAAAAAAAATTTTTTTTTTTAAAAAAAAAAAACCATTTTTTAATTTTTCCCAAACCTTTTTAAAAAAAAAAACTTTTAAAACCAAAAAAATTTTTTAAAAAGAAAAAAAAAAAAAAAAAAAAATTTTTTTTAAAAAAAATTTTTTTTTTTGGTTTTTTTTTTTTTTGGGAAAATTTTTTTGGTTTTTGGGTTTTTGGGGTTTTTTAAAAATTGGGGAAAAATTTAAAAAAAAAAAATTTTTTTAAAATTTTTCCTTTTTCCCCCCAAAAAAATTTTTAACTTTTTGGGGAAAATTTTTTGGTTTTTAAAACCCCCCCTTCCCAAAGGGGTTTTTTGGGAAAAAGGGAATTTTGGAAAAAAGGAATTTTTTCAAGAAAACTGCTGCGGGCGAAACCTGAGACTTGGTGTGTCCGGCATACTATAAAACATCAGCCTGCGGCGGTAGTCCGCTTTTCCATCGACTTTTATTTTATTGCACACACAGAAAATAAAAGAGTGTAATTTTTACACTTTTTTGCCCATCCAGGAACACGTACTTTAACAACAATTATTTAAAATATATTATAATTATGGTTATTATTACCAATAATGTAACGGCTGATACATTATGGAAATTAAAAAGTTAATAAAATAGGTAATTTAAAACAATTTATCCACCTAATTTAGCACAAAAAGTGCAGACAGTCTTTTATGTTCAGTGCATCTGTGCCTTTAAACGTCGGATTGATTCTAAAACTGCGCTTTTTCCTCATAACGTCAAAGGCTGGAATTGGAATTCGTTTTGGTGAAATAGGAAAATTTGCAAACACTTGCTCCGACTGCGATAGTAATGAACAGAGGCGTTGTGAAAGCACCGTTGTGAAAGTCTCCGAAAAGTTTTTAAATCTCGATATTTTTCGGCCACAGCTACCATTTTCTTTATATTTTTCATCATTTCAGGTCATTTCTCATCTTCATGCACACACTTGGGATTACCATCGGCCAACGGTCTCTGTCCTCAATAGAAGAACCTCTACAGTCACTGATTTTTCATATCTCCGTTATTTTGCTTTTGCCAATGTTTGGTCGATTTTTTCTTTTCCCTTTTTTAGTTTTCTTTTTATTTTCTTTCTGTTATCTTTGAATGATTTTGTGTGCTTGAATGTAGTTTCTTAGCTTCCTTTTTTTCAAAAAGTTGTGTGTGATATTCGATCTTGAATGAATGAATAAATTTACTCTTTCTGTCCATCGAGTTTATTCATGTCTTCGTGCGTGATCACAAATTCAACATAACAGGGGTAACTTTTCGTACAGTGAATTTTATTAGGCCTATTTGTAAAGATTTACCCGCTCAAGCATGAATTGGTAAACGAATTCTGTATTGAGATGGATGATCGGATAGAGAAAGATATTTTATCAGAGAAAATCATAAATCTTTGATTTTTGAGAAGAGTGTGATGACATTTTTTTATCATCATCATCTGGGTTTGTGGTCGTTTTTACACCGTTCTACGTGGGCTGTATCAGAATTAATGGAAGTTGCATCCTCAAATGCCTTGGGTACAAATTTAATCAATTTCACCTCCTAAAATCACTGGAGGCATTCTTCCTTGACATCGATGCAAATTTCACCCTTCTCATGCAACTGTCAGATGTTCCACGTTGTTCCAAAGTGGGCTCTTTTTTGCCTCTGAATTTGTGGTCTTGACCAGGGCTGGTCAGAGGAAATTTACAGTCCTGACATTGCCCGTGTGATTTTTGTAAAAAGGCGAGAGTTGTACGAGCCGAGGTCAGGTGTACCAGTGAATGCCTTGTGAGAACCATCTTTCTCTTCTGCAGGGTATCCCAAAATTTCTGGATTTTATGATGACGATATTTGCATTGGGGTATTTGATCATTTGTTCATTGATTCTGCGAGCCGACTGAGCCATTCTGCTACGGATTTTGAAAAAATCCGTTCAACCAAGAATGCTTCAGATCATGCCAGCAGAGAGAAGGATGTTTGGGGCTGAACCAGCTGCAGTTGTTCTATCGTCATCTTCCACTGTCTCTGGACAGTGCACCACCCATTTTTCGCTCCTTCACAACCTGACTTTTAACTTGCGATTGAGGGTCATTTTTGAACCACCCTGTTACACAGGAAAATTGCTGAATTATTCAAACTCCACTGGAAAATGAGCGACACTGGCCACCATATCCTGCCTCCAAAGTGGCAGGATTTTGAGTTGCATAATCTTCGACATATTTGTCATTAAATTGATTGAATTGTTTTCCACCTTTGAAAAATCCTTGTTTTTTCTTCAGAGCACAAAACGCATTGAATTCAAGCATATCTTTACTGAGTATCAAAAGGCTGATGAAGTTGTCCCTTGGCACAAATGTACCATAGATGTATGTATATAAGGAAACCAAAATTTGCCAAAATCGCATGCTGAATACCAAGACAATGAGCCAACTTCCATTAATTCTGGTACAACCTACGAATTACGTTCTATGTCTAGGTTCCTGATCTGTACTCTACTTAAATTACTTAAATCTTTTAATAACCGACTCAGGTACTCTCTGTTTTTATTTTAAGAAGCCAAGTTTCAGCCGGCGAGTGTTATATCGTTGATCGAAAATCTTGCTGTTGTTTTGTGAACGTGCAAGACTACCATGAATTAAAATGCGACATGTAAATCCTATTTTGCACTATCAGGCCTGGATTAATCAGATATTCCGAACGATTAAACCCATTTTCCTGCTACGCACACGAATTGGACACTCAATCTCTTCGGTAGATTGAAATTTCAGAAAACGTTCTTTGAAATCTGTAAACATTCCCGTAAACATAAGTTCAAAGAAAAATATATCAAATACTCTGGAGAAATTTACTACAGATTATTGACCTCCTTACACCCATCGTTGTGCGAAAAAACAATGCAGCCGCTGACAAAATCACTAGAGAATCCCACAGAATTCCTCAGATTTGTTTGCGCACGGAATGGATGCACACTTTATGGATGAAATTCTCAAACACAAGTGTGGGGCAGCATAAGCATTCATGCCCCCGTGTGGGGGCGTTGTCTTTCCTGTTCAATCGAACTCAGAATGTCTTGATGACAGACAATGGCCGACTCTTCCGTTGGGGCTATTTTTCAGCCTTTCGACCTGCATGACGCGTCCGCTTAGGAATACCTCAGGCTGCATTCCCTTCACACTAAGCTTCAACTCGATAGCCAAATCGGTGGGGAGACTCGTGCAGGGCAAATTTCTTTCTATGCACAACGTATGCAATTTTTTACGTTTGAGTACATTAATTCCGCCGCCATTATACAGGGTGTTTGAAACATGATCCCAAATCACAAGCAAAAAGTTAGGTTGTGAACGAGCGAAATGTGGGTGGTGCACACAAAAAGTTGTATGTGACAACAGGCCAACTATAGCCGATTCAGCCCCAAACATCCTTCTCTCTGACGACTTGATTCAAGACATTCTTGGATGAAAGGAATTTTCCAAAAATTCATAGCAGATGAGCTCAGTCCGCAGAATTGATGAGAAACGACCTCAATGAAAATTTCAACGTCACCAAAAAATCCAAAAACTGGATACCCCCCAGAAGAGAAAAAAATGCTTTCACAAGGCATTTGTGGTTTATCTGACCTATGCTTCTGCAACTCTTGTCTTTTTTAATCAAGCGGAAAATGGCTGGACTCCAATTGCATCATTTCTCGCCTGCGTAAAAAGCACCAAAATCAGAGGCAAAAGAGACCTCCTCATTAAAACAAGGTGGATCTTCTGGCAGTTGCATGGGAATGGTGGAAATTTGCATCGATGTCAAGGAAGAATGCCTCTGTTGATTTTAGTAGATGTCTTTGATTACAGTTGTTCCCCGGGCATTTTAGGATCCAACTTAATTCCATTTGTTCTGGTACAGCCCTCGTACAACTCCAAATACGAGTAAATCCTTGACATCAGCTGCTCTTAATGCAGTTGAAACGCGAGCTGTTTTATAATGGCCCTGTGTTTTGGGTCAATGCGGCGTTGCTATAAGTTTTCCGCAGGTCACTGCCTGGATTTTCACTGCCTGGATAAGGGTAAAAGGAAATGAAAAACGTTTCGGTGGCAACAGTTAAATGGGAAGAACTCAAAGAATATTAATTGCGTCACTCTCGCTAAACGAGTTTCTAGCAAGCAACAATCAGAGTTTTTTGGATACGGATTTTAACATCTTAATGTCAATCGTCCCTCCTTCTAAAAATGATACGTGACCGTTTTCACGTTCAAGTAGGTAAAGTACCATCTTCAGATAAATTTATCGAATCGCTCTGGGTTTCGCAGCTTTCGCTATTCCATAACACAGACCTCTATGATCGAGGCAGAATTTTTTGTGGTCTGTTGAGGTGATTTTCGATTTCGAAACGGGACTTTTTTCAAATTATCCTCTGAGAGATATGATCCCAACGTTTATGGTTTTTGATAATTGGCTAAACCGGCTTTATTGCTACTCGCCCTTTGAACAGTATTCCACACTCCACTTGAATATGAGCTAAGAATGCTCCCAAGTGTGCTCAGAGTGAATTGAGAATTCTTTCAACAATGAAAACTCGGTCGATAACTTCATTCTCGGAATAGAAATTAAAGTTTTTCTGTGTATTTAAATGGAAGAGTGTGAAGCATTCTCAGCTCATATCATCAAGTGGAATGAGCTGTAGGCGGCCGGCGTTCATCTTTGAGTGGCTCTGAAATTGAAGTGAACACTTCAGTTGTGGCGTTTCGATGTCCAAACGAATCAAAATTATCCCGTAGATATTTCAAAGCATTAAAACTTGAGGCATGCCAAATCGATATTGATACCGGTGCGAGACATGACTTCAACTGCGGCCATTATATCTCTACAGAGTGCGGGGCGTTAGTTCGGCTGTTTTCCACATCTGGTGGGGGCGCCCCTACGTCACGCGGCTGAATCTCAGAACGGGTATTCATGTGGCAGCGACATCAACTGCGGGTACTTGTTTTCACCTTCGCAGTGCAAACCGAACATTCGCGGCATGCCTCTTGCAGCAGTGATATCGTGGATTTTCTTCAGATCGTGGATTTTCTTCAGGATATGGTCAGAACCATCGCTTGGATGGACCACCTTCGACTACAAAGTATGTCCGCGGTGGCTTATGGAAAGCCAATGTTAGGAAACGAACTTATTTGGATTATGGGAAATGAGGACATGATTGGATGGAGGTGAATGAATTGAAATGCGGTTGAACGATAATGATGCGAAAACAGACGATTTTTCAATAAATGCTCAGAGAACCGGAGAATACTCGGAGAACCGGTTGCCGAAAAGAAGGCATCATACCTTACGTCTTGTCTTGTCTTGCCAGTGGCTAACATCTGGACGGTCAATAAATGCTGATCGCGAAAACGAAATCAGTCTGCTTTCAGTCTGCTTTCAGCAGTCAGTCAGATTTGCGGTTGGCGCTGTTCGTTGGTTAAGCTCACTTTACACGTTGCAGTTTTGTTCCTCACATATTCTTCGTTCTATCTGGTTCCGTCATTTATCGTTCGACCTGAAGCCACTCAATATGGTTAAGCCAAAACGTTCCAATGGGGCTGCAGTTTATTGCTATGAGGACTGTGAATTTGGCCGTCTACACTGCAAGGAGGGTGATGGAGCTGAAATGGTCCAGTGCAACTCCAAATCTAAAAACTGTG